>JAQIXX010000688.1:0-50203 GCA_034700605.1 Willowsia nigromaculata
CTAAGTAGCAAGAAAGAGACCCTCCAGTCAGACACAATTCTGGGTAAAAATACAAATGATTTTTTTTATTACGGCGACCCACCGATGAGGGTAGTCGCTCCTCTCGTGAAAAAAGTCATGCAAGAAGAAAAAAAGTCGTTCATTTTTCAGAAGTTCACGATATCAGACAATTGCTTACGGGAATGTAATAACGTCTGCTCTAAAGGAAAGAGAAATAAAGATCAAGATTAGAGATATTTTTCAAGAGTCGATTGGATCGTAAAGAAGGCGTGCACAGGATGTGTGTAATATGCATATAGGTATAAGAAGTACTTCTTGCCTGCTCATCTTGACGGGGATGATGATGATGCATAATCTTTATGATTTTAGATTATATACTACGCATCTCAATATGTAAAATTAGGGTAGGTTGAGCACTTTTACCATACAAAAGGGAAAAGTCATGAAAATTCTGAGCCATCCAAGCACGAATATATAACTACTGATATGTTATGTATAGGCACTAGCTGGTTGTTTTTTGGGCAAAAAATCTACTTTTTCGGAATAGAATCATAATAATAAGTGGGAAATGTAATCTAATGTATGCATTATGCATGCATATCTAATTTTGATCAGAAAACTGCGGCAGCGTGCATAAGAGAGGAGGAAAAAAACTGGAGACAAACACAACAGGAGCTACCATATACTTAAAGTGTTCTGCGTTGCACAAAACATGGGAAATTTGAACAAGGATTTCCCAGATAAGGAACAAAAATGAAACAAATTGTATTCAATTTCGTAGGGAGGATGAAATGGAACAATAATACATTAAGTCCAATCATATGCATACATTATGCATGACATAATAATATATTAATCCTTGTGAGGTCTCCAAAGTAAAAAAAAAATATATATGGGGAAGAAATGAGCTACAATATAGAGCGGACGCTGCTCCCCTTTTCAGTTCTGTCGTTCTCATAAAAAGCACTCATATCTGTAGTGGTCATGCATTGGTCCTTCATTGAGGGTTCTTATGCCACTCCACTCCATCATGAAATGACTGACTGGAGGAAGAGGAAAAGTATTTAGCTAGTTTGCGAAACAATGACCGTTATATAGTTTAAATATTCGTTATCTGACATAAGCAGCATCAAAAACCAAATCAGTACAGTGCTCGCGAAAAAAAAAGTTTATTAGCTTAGTTACTCCATGAAATATCTAACTAGAAAGGGAAATTCATAAATTGGAATAATGATATTGTGTCAGAACAAGAAAGAGTATTTTTTTCTCGGGACATGCTGGCGTCTGGTTCATTATTGCTTCTTGAAAGAGAGGGAGTGTTGCACTTTGTTACAGTCTCGGTTGCCGCAAAAAATTCAATCTTTCAAATAACCTTTCTCACAGATTTGCATAGAGTACCAAGTATAGTGTCTCAGATCTTTTCTGAAATTTCCCACTAACCCATTTTATGTATGCAGGAACAAATCATCATTTGAAAACCTAAAATGCGCATACATTAAGCATCCCTTGAAAAAGGCTCAATTTACATATACGACGACTATGAGGATGTAAGAGTATCACCTCACGTTTTATTAGTTGAAACACATTTAAATGGGATAAGGTTTGTGTGTAAAAATGAATTCCTCTTGAGCCAAGTACCAGCTAAGCAGCTGCCTGTACTCAAATTTTTCCAAGAACCCGTAAATTAAAGTGTAAAGAAAAGCATTATATTTTCTCATCGTGATCACCCTCCTCATGAACGAGGATTGATGACGACTCAACCCTGGCCTGACCGACTCACACAAAAGCTCGCAAATCTTTTTATGACTTTTCAAGAAATAAAGAATCATTTTAAGGCGTACTCACACTCAAGAGAACATGTTGATTTCAAAATTTATGCATATTTTACACTTTTGACTTTTGCAAAAAACACCTTCTTGAATATATTATATTTTTCTTGTAGTTAGTAAAGCTGATGTGGTGATGATGGCTCTTCTTTTAAACATTTGGCAAAGTAGGAATATCACGAAAAAGTTACATATGTGTGTGCTTTTACAATATTTCAACTGGTCCAGTCTTCAGAGAACAGAAGTTGGTTCTCATTTTCTGCCGACATCGTCCGGTCATGGTCAGTTCCATTCACTCTCGCGAAAAGGAACAAAAAATAAAGTGAAGTGGTAATTACTGGGTTTGGTACATGAGTTGATCCCAACCAGCTTCAAACAACAACGGATATACACACACGAGAGAAAAAGTAGCTCTGTGGACGAGTGCAAAAGACTGCCATTAAAAAGATGCATGCAGCTTGCTACTGATGGCTCATGGTTCATTATCATCTTCTCATTGCAACACAAGTGTTTTTCCTTCTGCAACCATTTCCTGGCAAATGGTTTTGGCTACTGACGGGTACAGCTATCCACTCCGTAGAATAAAGTATTACTCGCAAAGTTTTTGCATTTGCAATTTTTTTCTTTGAAAAGAGAAGTTAATACGTATAGTTAAGAAAAGGGTATGCTCTCAAAAAGTGATGATATGAAGATTATTGTTGTCCATATAACAAATGAGTAAACACTGTCTAGTAAGAAAGTAGTATGTAATTTTTTCATGAGTGACATGAAAGCTCACTGTAATCGATAATTTGCATTCAAGAATATTACAGAGCAAGTTTTCCATGAAATATGTAAGAACACTCACATATATACCTATTCAAATTAGAAAAAAGATGTAGCAAAACATGAAATGGAGATGAACGGTGAATGCACCATAGTAAGTTGTACATTTGTATTGTGTAGAGCTAGTAGATAGTGAATAGGATATATATAAGAAAATAAGTACCTACATAAGTATATAATCTGCTATATTGGTAATATATTTTCGGAGGTGGTTTTGGGTAAAATCATGAAAACTAGGGAAAAGCTGACACTAACACACAGCATGAGTATATCAGCTCCCCATCGTCAACATCATCACCATTATTGTCCTCTTATTATTACATGTACTTTGCTTACTTTCGCCTTTTCACTGGTATGTGCATGGTCCGAGTCTCCAGTATTTTTTTCTCTTCTCTTTTGTCCTTTTTTCTATTACTATGCATCACTCTCATCGCTTCGTAGATTTTTTGTCGAAATGAATGTGGACATGCAGTGCATTCATATGTGTGGATTTCCATGCATTAGATTAGTCCATTTCCATGCTCCCCATTTCCATTTTCATCTCTATTCTTTCTCTCTCAGTTTCTCTTTGTGTACATACGACGTGTTGTGCAGGAGCAGCAGAAAGAAGCAATGTCAATGTGGGAAGAGTGTGTATAGTAGAGAGAAAAGTGAGGAGAAGAAAAGTAAAAGTGAGTCAATTGACCTCCCCCGACACCCCTTATCGATTGACTCGCTTTTCTCTCGTCTTCTTTTATTTTTTCCCTGTTAGCATGCATTTAGACAGTATTTTCTCATAAGTAAATATATATTATAATTTATACATATAGACATTCCCATATAGGTATATTGTGTCCGCTTTCAGATGATAAGAGTGTTATAGCCAACTTGATGCTAATGCTGAATGACCGGTGTAAGTAGTAATACTTGTTCTCTAGTAGCTTTCTACGAGCAGTAACAGCACCTTTTGGATTAAATCTTTGTACCATTATCACAGACACGAGCATCGAGCATGGAAAAGGACGAACAAAGCAAAGAAATGGACCGATTCTTGTTCCTTCGTAATAAAAATAGAGAGAAGAATACTCGCACTTTCGTATGGAATTGTATCAAAAGTCGTCGCTTTCCATGAAAACGACGAGGGAAAACGGCAATAGGCAAAGCGATCTCTTTTTATATGATAATGCCTTCGTGTGTCTTTTAAGCTTTTCGCTGCTTAAGTAAGCAAAATGACAAAAAAAAATCTTGCAACCCTACAACAAATATACTTGGATGCTTTTCCACGCACATACTATTAGGTACAGATATAAATATTTAGCTCTATGTATTTATAAATTGAGCCAGTGTTTCTATTTATTTTCTACTAGAAGCCACTTGAGAAGTGGACATGTATTTTAGCACTAACAGGTCCCTGTTTTGGGAAAAAGTTCATTCATTTAAGTGATAAGAAAAAGAAAAGGCGATTGAAAGATTCGAAAGCATAATATTCACTCAATGTTGCTGATGTGATCACAGTACGATAATGTATTTTACAAACAGGAAAGAGAAGGAAATATATGAACAAGTGTGCTGGTTCCCGCAACACTTTCCAGATTTCCTTGAATTTTCTCATGGCTTGTTTACATGCTTTCCATTCAAGTAAGTAGTCTAGAGGATCATTTTGGTAGAGGATTCCTTGTGTTTACGGAGCGCAAGCAGACGCAAACAAATTTCTTCATAAGCATTATGATAAGTACAATTAATGGTATGTGTTGCGTCACTTCAACTGGAAAAGATGTTTTTACCCTTACCCTTCTCCAATTGAAGCTCGTTATTCAGGTGACTCCAGATAAAGAAATCGATCAAGGAAAATTGAAAAAAGGTCTTAAGCTCATGTACATTACGACAACATGACGACGTTGTGTTGTGATTATCTAAAAATTCAGCAAGGATCTGATGATGCCTACGATCATCTAGACAAGATAAAGCCTTCTTCTGGACCATACCTTTTATCCAAGAAAGAAATTCCAGTGCTGAACTCAACTAAAACAGTACTACAGTATGTGATTCCATTCAAATTCTGATTCATAATTTAAGCGAAGAGTAATTTCTATCTTTATGTTGTTTACAATTTTCAGTAATAGCCGTAACACTGTCATTATTTCCTCTAATCTATAATTGTAAATAAGTTTATTTCTGGAATTGGTATAATCTTTGTGAGTAAAAAACTACTTGAAATCCATACACTCAAGATAAAGGGTCCAGCCAATGAAGGGAAAAGGTACTTTTGGTACTTACTGAAGATTGAAATACATAATTGCGTTGGTGGGCACATAAAAATATGAAAGAAAGGAAGAGGCAAGATTCGAAAATAATCACAGGCTGGGTTATAGGAAGAAGCATCAACAGCGTAATCAATAACAATCAACTTCTCATATTATATAATTTTTCTTAAGGAAAAAAAATGTTGGCTGTTTTGTATAATAACAATGATGGTTTTGATAATGGTGAAAAAGGTAGAGGAATGATGTTGCAACTTTTTTTATTCACTTTTTTACCTGGGCTTCAGGTGAAATGAACTAACATTGAAAATACAAATGAAAGAAGCTATGGGTTCTCCCGCTACTAATATTGAGTGGCTTCAAATGAAAAGTCATTATAACTTCAGTTATGTGAATCTTGGAAGAAAAGATGAGTCTTGTTAATAACTATTTAGCTTGCCCTTTTGATGGCAAAGCTGTGCTGAAGTACACCTGGGCTGGGTTGCGACTGTGTGTGGAAGAAATCATAGTCAAATGCGCATTTTGGAAATAGCGCATCAAATGTATTATTCTGGACGGATACTTTGTTAGGAAGGTCAGTTCAAATCATTCCTTGTGTCGGCAAATCTTCTCTGCACAAAATGATCATGACTTTGCAAAAAATACCTTTTTAAAAATCATCTTTTATAACCTTTTTAATCGACATCTATCAATATTCATTAGCATTAAGGTGACTGCGTTTGCCTACTTCTTGAGAAAACGTCAACTAAGCTTTTAACAGAAAACATCAGTCGCAAACTGGGTTTTTTATTTAAAAGCCATTTGAAATCATGAAATTCATTTCCATTTTACCGCATCGAAACGATATTCATTTTTCCAGGCTTGAATAATAATGTGTGACAGCATTACCCATTACAACTGAATGTTTCCGTTTGCGGCTTTTTACGTGGAGTAATGCTCAACATTCTGTGGAATCGTGTTTACTATTTTCCGCTCCGCTTTGTGGAAACACGGATTTGGCAAGATGTGTCGAGATAGGTTAAGCATGTACACAAATCAGTATTGCCATGAATGAACCTCTATTCTATAATGTGCTGGCGTACTATTGACTATTGTATAGAGTTGGCTAAGAATCCAAACACACAATGTTAGGTAATAGCAGCAGCGGTAACCCCACTTAACTTTTTGCTTCCTTTTTGCTTTTCTGGTTTTCGTTCTACTCGAACACAAAGCCTCGCTTTTCGCTAGAATCTTTCATATCCAATGTCAACGGAAACCAAAACTTTCTTTCGACTAGCGAAAGACGAAAAAGTCAAAGCCAAAACTGCCAAAGCAATCGAAAAATACAAATAGAAATAATATCTAGCCTATGGCTTACGTACAATGCAGTTTTAGATGTGATGTATAGAAAAACAATAGTTATAGAAAAATGTATCACACCATCACCAACACAGAAGCAAACTGAATGAAAAGCAAAAAAAAACTTTGTCGAACGTCTCTGCAATCTTTTAATGTAAAGCATTTGCCCACGTTTTTTAGGAGTAATCTTTGGTAGTGCAGGTTATGAGTATAGCTATAACCTCGGGTTACAACAAAAATGCTTGATCGTTGTAAGGTGGAAATGAAGTGACACACGTTTATTCATACAGAATTGCAGGTTTTGATACAAGTAAAGTTAATTTGCAAAACATTTTGGAGAAGATTCCTAAATATGAATTTTCCATTTGCTTATTATTCAAAAATCGATATTGCAAAAATCATATATTTGTAAGTAAACGGGCGAACATTTAGACTGTCAAAATGTGTCGATATATTAATGCATCAAGACTGTGACTACTCGTGCATTTTTATACTGTGTGTATTCACATTGGCTTTTCCCTTTAGTAAGATCAACAGAAAAGTATATCCTGAAAAGAAAATTTCTAGTCTACATTTTCACGGTTGTAACAGTAGGCATTAGACATGATTTTCTAGTCCTTTTTTATCCAAATCAACCTAACAAGATAATATGGTCTGAGAATAAAAAGTGTTTGGCTCTTTTATTCACATGAGTTTACTGTAAGTCTACATGGTTGAGCAAAAAGTCTTCCATGTATGCATACTTTGCAAACACATTCGCTTTCCCATTTCATCAAAGAAATGTATTCCAACTTTTTTTCCTTGACAGAAAGAGGTTTTCCACTTTCCCCATTCTCACAGACTTCTCTTTCATCCTTGCGCCAATGCCGCCTCCGCTCCTACCATCACTACCACTACATTTCCACAAAACTCCAACACTCTTCTCAAGAATAAGAAGAATGAAGCGATTGGATGGTGTGTGTGGTGTGAAAACGAAGAAAAAAACGGAATGATGTTGATGACAATGATTTTATACTTATGTATGTATGTACATGCGAAATGTTTTTTCAATCGTTTACTATTTGATTCTTTCGTTTTCGTATGTAAACCTCTTGAAACTCTCGCTCACTCACCAACCAGTCACTTGTTAGGAATAAGAATTGAATGAAAAAGAAGGGAAAAGGAGAGAAAAAAATCCGAATTTGCTTGGGAGTTTTTTTTTTTGCTGTTGAGGGAAAAATGCAATCACAAATCGAGAATGGGTAAAAAAGGCGTGACACAAGTGGGCAAAAAGCATTATATTCTGATAAAAAGAGTTCTTTACAATGCTGCTTCTCTGTATATCATCACATGCTATGAGTGTGCAAGTACATATAAATAAATGTATTCCTTCTTTCTTTTCTTGGAACACACTTTTCCTTTCTTCATTTCATTTCCATTTTCCCATCGAGAAAATAGGCAAGGAAAGGGAAAAAAGAAGTGACGTTGCCTGCTTCGCTTTCGTTTCCTTCCTCCAAAGTCCATCCCATCTCTGTATATTTATACAGCGCAATAGAACTTCTATTGGATGTTCTTTGTTGAAGGTATGCCTTATATATGATGGTGTAAAGAATAAAATGTAAAGTACCCGCCACCTTCATAGAAGTAGTAGTCAAATATGGTTAACGAAAAATTGAAGACGCAACGATGTTTGGAGGTGACACTATTAATGGGTTCATCATAAATTCAGAAAAAAATTCAATTCAATCCGCCAATCCACACTTCTAGCAAGTATTCCACAAAAAGAGAGTATATTTTTTACGCAAGTAAGAACGTAAAGTATGGAGGAAATTTGTAAAGTCATATATTTAAGTAGTGGCAAGTACTTTAGGAATAAAGTAACGTACACATTCAAAAAAAATTGAAAATGGGTTTGCTTTTTATTTTCATAATACAACACTTTTATGCTCCTTTCATTTCAAAACGACTATTCTTGAGAAAGAACTGCGAAAAAGTGAATGTGAGTAATTTTTGCTGGAACCAAAACATGTTAAAAGCAAACATAATTGTATAAACATAATATGTATAGAAGTCAGCATTGATAGAGAAAACTAAACTTATGATATTTTAACAAACAGCAATGAATTGACAGGTTTCGTATAAATACGTAGGCGCCACATTTTTGTAATGTGATTTCCTCGTTTGCTCTCAAATCAAATTGTACTAGTCACTATCAGTTATTCGGGTTGTTCCTTTCTTCTCACCTCAAACAACGAACATTATTGTAAATATTTCTGATGTACATATTTCTTGAGAAGCAGAAAATAACCTGCCAGATTTTAATAATGGGTAAAGTGTCAAACTATCTTGAAAATACGAATTTTTTCTTTACATTACTTTTTATTTTGTTGATACTTCACAAGCAATTTTTTGAGCTGAAGAGTCCCAATCGCACAAATAAATAAAATAGTGAACGAAATTGGAAGAAGTGCGAAATGTACAAGTGGATACCTGGAACTTTCTATTATGATATGTACATGTATACATGCATGGGTAAAACTAGAAGGGGTAAGTAAAAAAAGTTGTAATAACAGCCTGACTGAAATATTATGAACACATAAAATTCCCAATTACATCAGCCAATACAAATGGTTTTGTGTTTTATTAAACGACAAAATTTTATTGCTCATGATTTATGTTTACAACAGAATAATAATGTCTTCACACTTGTTATGTCGCTTAATATCAAACTTCATGCATATGCTGAGGATTCCTTTCTTGCTACTGATTTTTGGTAGTTTTGATGTGTTACAGTTACAGAGAATTCCAAATCAGAAAGGATCATGCGAGAAAAATCAAAGTTATATTCAGCATTTTTAACGCTATAATTTTACTTATTTTATGGAGAAGGTGCACCATTTAACATACTAGAACATTAATTTAATTTAATTTGATGGCTAATGTATAGACACATTAATCGAATGCTCCTCCTTATTACGCATACACACATTTCTATTTTCTATTTTTATTTTCACTTCAGCCGTGACTCGACTCTCCATGATTATGCATCACGCATGCTGAAAGTCCGCTTTTTGATATCGAATCCACCCTTTGTCAATCCAATGCTTGTGTTGTCGTACGTACCCCTTTCTTTTCACACGGGGCATAATGCAACGCCAACATATTATTGAATCAACCAGGCATTTATGTATATATGTAGGTTCGGAAGGCCAACCCTTTTTTTATAAAATCATCATCATCATCATCGTGATCACGGCACGTACAAAAAATTAAACCCCTTCTTTCATTCGTATCTGTGAAAGAATACACACACGAGCATCATCATTATTTTTTATCAAGCGAACCCAATCTCAAGCCCGTGCTAGCCTTCCATGGTTTTGCTTATTGTGTCAAGAAACAAAGATGATGGATAGAAGGGTACACATTGCAATTCCGAGGCAGACATGTATGATCACACGGATGTTCTTTGTTCATTTCTAAGTGACAATATGAGACTCTATACCGGACAATAAAATAGAAAAGCAGTTTTGTTTTATAATGAAAAGTACAGTACGCAGCCATTCACTTCAACATCGTAATATCATATTTCCATTAGTGGCCTGTTAAAGAAAGAAAGATGGGCATTGCGTTTGCAATATGCCAAACAGCGTTCCAAGACAATGATTCTGAATCTCATCATCAGTGGAAGGCGCTTAACCATATTCGAATACTAAATTAATGTAAAACTAATGCTGATATTGACTTAACGATGATGAATGACGTAACCCCGTTGTAAAAAAGGAGTAAAATATATTATTGAACAACTAGATCAATCTCATTTAATGACAGTGTGATATTATTATGATTAATACATATAGCTAGCTTCATATATACGAATAACCCGTTATAATTGTGTATCAGTTGATATTTTAATAATGCTTTATTAATGCACTTTGTGCATCATGGTTCTAGCAAAATGCATCTATCAAAAAGACATGATATTATACCATCATGACCCAATGCTTTTCCCATAGTATTCTGATTTTCATACGTAGAAAATGACGAATTAAACAGTGTGAAACATGTGAACTGACAGTAAGTCACACAGTGCGTGCGAGCCCAGGGAGTCTTGATGAATGAGCAAAAAATTGTTTAAAGTACACCCCATAGCGCAACCGCTTTTACAAAGTGGACACGAGAAAAAAAAGTGAATCAACATCATTAAAAAGTAGCATAATTTTCAAGTAATTCCAGTAATCCTCTGAAACTCGAAAAAATTCACAGCCACCACCGGAAACACGGAATATCAGAGAAAACGTTTTTTCTTCTCAAAAAGAAATTATAATTGATACCTTTTGTTACCATCATACATTTGATTATGATTAGTAGTATTATTGCACCTTACTGTGAGCTCAGCAAGTATAAATAGGCAGAAAGGGATGATTTTTTATTGAAATATAAGCATAAAAGGATTCATTCGTCACAACAAGTAAACTAATGGTGTTTGTGTTGATGTTCTTTACTGGAATATGGAAATACTTTGTGTCATTGGCCTATGAGTATATATATGCGGAACACTTGATGGCTTTTGTTATGATTGTTTGACTGTTTTGGGTAAAAATACAGATACACATATTGCACCAAGAAGATATGTGCCACACAATATAGTATTTTTATTGAAGACCAATCCCCCACAATCCTGTATCATCATTGTCATCAAAAATATTATAATGCTTATGGGTTTCCTTCATCTGCTGAATCCGATTTCTGAATAATAAAGCTAAGCTTTACCGCTGGGATGATGATAATAATTTCCGTATATAGGAAGCTCCTTGTCTATTGTAGTAGCTCAAGTGGAAGTAAAGCAAATGTAATGTACAGATAGTTCCTCTACACAATCATATTATATTCTAGAAGGAAGCAACCGTGAAAATGACAGCAAAAGTAAACGTGAAACATAACAAAAAACATTAATAAACTGGACTTTGCAAGATATACATGAAAAATACAATCACAATCCAAACACAGAAGCTTTTCTTCATTTTTCCCATCAAATCAGCTATTCATAAGATATTATGTATTTTTTCCTTATTTTTCAGATACGCGTTCTCCTAATATTAACATACAATAGCACTCCGCAGTATATATGTGCCTACTGTAATAACAATTTTTTCTTCTTGTGCAAACGCAGACGTCAGCAATTTTACCTGTATACATAATAAATGTGCTATTTTCACTAGATTTTGGACAAAAACGAAGCTTGTGTGTGTGTGCTCTCTCCTCCGCTGCCACCGGACACTATTACATATTACATTACGTTATATATAAACGCATAGAAAATGCAGATAAGTTTTTATTACCGACAGTACCAGGCATTCCGCTATAAGCCGGGTACTATATTATAGCCTTACTCTGAATATTCTATGCAATATGCAGCAGTTTTCCAGGTTTATTTTCCATGTATAATAGACTTGATTTTCTCAGAGAACATTATTCTGTTTTTCGTTAGTCTCTCTTCTCCTCGATAAGGTGAAGCATCAGCTTTTTTTTACACATAAGCCCTGTGTGCTCGAAATACTAGGTAGTAATATAATATTCAACACAATACAATAGTACAATGGAGGACGCGTGGTAGTACAAAAGCTGGTTTAAGCAAGTTATGGATAACAACGGTTTGGTAGAAGGAGCAACTTTTTATTATCCATTCAGCGAATTCAGCATCTTATAAAAAACCATGTTTTACTTCACAGTTTTCTCAAGAATAAAAAATATATCTCGAGAAGAAGAAGAAAAAAGAAGAAAATGCTAAGCACCTGTGTTGCCGTTACTTGGCTCCTGGTGATGTGTTTGTGGTAAACAGCATTTTGTATGGATGTATTTGTATTCATGATTCCCTAATGTCCACTGGGACTTTAGTACAATAATATACTACTTTAGTTTATAGGTAGTGCATATAAACTGAAAAGGCTTCTTTCTCTTTTGTTACCTTTACACATTCAGGCATACGCAAACACAAACATTTTTTTCCTTGAGTTGAATAATATGGTATTATTGAGGACTGCTAAGGCTAAGCTCCTTTTTATATTATGCAGTATTTCTAGATTGCCAAAAGCTGCTCTCTGTGTATGTCGAGGAGACTAAAAAAGAAAACAGGAATATCATTCCCATTTCTTTCTTCCTCTTGCAAAGTTATACATATGTAAAAAGGGGGAAATGATGATGAGGAAATACGATGGTTGAATGAAGTGTAAGTTTTCTACAGCTTTACACACTGTAAGGACCGAAAAGATGTGTTTTGTGTTTGGATGGCAGAAGTGTTGGCGTAGATTTCTTTATTTTTTTCGTAAAAAGAGGACTTGAAAAATGGCAATGGTAAAATGGTAATGTTCCCTCTATTTTAATATGCTGTACGGAAAACTAGTCTACTACAACGTGAATGTTTGTTTGCACTTCTTTCTCTTTCCGAGAGAAGTTTTGTGAGCTGGTTCATGATTCCCTTCTTCCGAGAAGAAAATGGAAATGTCTATTCTGAATGGGCCATTGTGCTACTATTGTTAGCTATTGTGGTTCTTGTGAATTTGATATGCATGGAAAATCTGAAGAAAGACGAAACGTACATAATACACGAGCTGAAGTCTATTTACTGTTTCCAAATAACTCAGGTAGAAAGAAAAGAAAATGAATTTTGACTCTTTTCATCAGAACTTTCGCATACACCCTTTTTACTCACGAAAATGCTTTGTCAACAATTATACTCAAGCTAACTCGTGCTTAAGCAAATTTTAATTAGCTTTTACGAAGAACTAATACTTTATAAGGCTGAGTTGTGTTTCAAAATTTGCTTTGTTATTGTTTTACAACATGCGGCAAGATGAAATCTTTACAGTGAGACGACATCAAATTTTCACCTGTATGGCAAATTGCTGGGTAGCTTGCTCATGTTTAAGATAATTCTGTTATGTTCAAAATAATGAAGGTTTTAGATCGCATACGTGGTTATTAACTAAAATATTTTTAGGGATTGCTTCTTTATGAAATTTCAATACATATTTTGCTCGTCACACCACATGCTGAATGGAGATCAGGAGGAGATGTAACGTAAAATTGAAGTGAAGAGAAAAAGGACTACTGGTTTTATTTTTGCAGGACGTTACATTATCTTAAAGCTTTATGTCTTACATTTTTGCAGTATCGGTAACATATTGGCAACACCCAGAATGCCAGGAAGACTTGTATTTATACCTGTCAACATCATGTCTACCCATCATCAACCCATCAGTCTGCAATCCAAAATATTTCTTCCCTTTTCCTCCTCAAAACTCAAGCACAAGTAGTAATAAAGAAAAAAAATGGTTATTATTATACTGTCATAATAATCATAAAGTGGCCCATGATAATTTCAGACTATTACAGTAATAATGTTCTGGAAATTGAGCACTACTCTGAAATTATTATGCACATTACACGATTTTTATCCAGAATGAAATTATTTTCAAAGATAACATGTGTAACAAAAGGAGCTATACACATACCCCCTCATATGAATTTTTACTGTGGGTCATCTAGATAGCCGATAAGGAAGGGATTATGGCAAATTTTCAATTTTCACATGTGTTCACTCGAACCCAACAAAAACACAATGCATTATATATTTGGTACCATTTACAGACAAAAAATCTACCTGATGTCTTTTTCCGCATTTCAACACATTTTGCTGAATGCATTATATTTTTTGGCTCTTGGCTTTGTCGTCGTTCCCGTAATCATTATCAAACTTGCATGCATGCATAAAAATTCACATCATGCTATATCGCATGTCTTGCGGAAAAACAAACAATATTTTTATGAAAACGAAGAAAAACGCAGAAGCGACAAAGTGCCATGCTTTTTTTTCTGGAAAAAAAAGTTCTGCGTTACAGGATTTTTCAAGTAGGTAGAAGTAAAAAGAAGGCAAGACCCGACAACAACAACGATGATGATGTGAGAGTGATGACACAGTGGAAAAAAAGTATAAAGTATGCAGGAGCAGAAGCATATAATTTTTATTCATCAAATTCCTTTTT
The DNA here is from genome assembly GCA_034700605.1 of Willowsia nigromaculata. NCBI lineage: Eukaryota > Metazoa > Arthropoda > Collembola > Entomobryomorpha > Entomobryidae > Willowsia > Willowsia nigromaculata. The sequence continues at coordinate 14,251 of JAQIXX010000688.1, forward strand.
TGTGTTACCGTCTCTCGCAATCGTCTACTTAGTTTGGATAGATTATAGAATTATAAAAATTGGTAGAGTGAATAAGTTTGCGTTTCTGTTTGGCGCACATCATATCATGAATGCCTGATGAGGTAGATCAAAGTGAAAAAGTAAATGGTTCGTGGAACGGTCTCCACTTTTCTACTACAACTACTGTTCCTACAAGTTTATCAACTAGTAGTAGTAGTGTGTGTGGCATAAGAACAAAACGGTTTAAGGAAGTAATAATAATGTAGACTGTTGCCGAAAACACCATTATTATCATGGTTAGTCAGTTTTATGCTGTGAACATCGTCCTACGTAAATGTACAAACAAAGACAGAAACAAATAACAGAGTAATTTGTTCATTGTGTTATGCATCGCACACGCAAGCAATAATATTGGACTTTTTGAATATTTGGAATATTGAAATAAATTTGGGAAAAAATGAAGGAAAAACTAATGCTCTATTTTGTTCATTCCACCCATTTCTTCCTTTTGGAGGAGAAAAAATGTGATGCTATGGCGTATGCCATTAGTCTTGTTGTTGGAGTGTTATTGCCTAACACATTATTATAGAGCAATCATAACCATGTCTGCATGCATATTGCACAACGAAAAATCCCGTGTTTGCATGATTCCCTATTTGTACATTTGGGGAGGTAGTAAAAGTTCACGTTGATTAAATAATTTTGCTTTTAATATTGCATTCAGCAACAAATATTTTAACATTCCTTTTAATTTTCTAGAAATGAACGGATATTTCATTCAGGAGGCTATAACAAAATTTTAATTTTGTTTACCAAGAAATTTATTCGAGCGAACAAAACGTCCGAATTTTTAGTCCGCCATCCTGTAATATTGCCTTGTGTTAGCCTAAAGGGTTTATTTATATTATCCCGTTTAATTCGAATACACAAGGCTACCCAATAGTTGTTGTAATCTTTCCGGATATTAAAAGTTTCCTTTTTATGCCAACAGGATTTATAAGGACACAGGTTGTGTAATGCAAGGAAGCAAATGACTTATTGGCAACATCCGTGTGTACATATTATTTTCTTATAAAAACTTTATGAATGTCTCTTCTATAATGCATGTCCTTATTAAAGCTTCTTCTTGAATGAATTGTTCATACTCTACGAACCAGTGTAAATATTACACGAGCAGGGAGAATGTACAAGTGGTGTAACATCACAGTAAAGAAAAGTTACCTATCTACATCCATTGTACAATATATGATGCCCTGGAGAAGAAAACTTTTTTTTCTTGACTGTGTACATAAATAAGTACATAAGTACGTACACACGAACAACTGCCTCCGTGCACCCTGCCACCACCACCACCACCTCTTTCTTCTTTCTTTCTTTTTTCTCTTCCATTGAAGCAGATTATGTACTTTAATGTAAAAGGAATACGAATGGATGATATTATGACTGTAGTAGGAAATACTGTTACACTTGAAGCAAAAGCAAAGCATTATTATTATGATTGTTGTAATAATGATGACGTAAAGTATACAGAGAGAAAGAAGAAGTGTATGTTTGTACGAGCATGGTTTATGGTATTATATAGTAAACGTATTTTTTCTCAAGTTGGGCCATCTACGACTTTTTCCCATTGTTTTCGGTAACATCTGCTGGTGACGGACTATTTTTCGGCAAAAAATGGTTTGGCCATAGAAAAAATATGTGGGACCGTGTTACAGTCCACAACTGAAAATACACTTGTTATCATCAGTTAAGATGTAATATAATGATAATCATTACTATACTTTACTCTACCTTCATAATAACTCATAAAGCTTAAGCTTGAGCAGGAAGTAAATTGCATGATAGAGAAAAAAAAGAATGAAAATTGAGCACACACACATAACACATTTTTCTGCTCATGTGTGTAGTGTTATTTACAATCGTTGAAGGATATTTTTTGGACAAGAAATATTCGAAAAGTTTTGCAAGTGAAATGAAGTAGCACACACGTTTTTTGTATTTTATTTACGCATCAATAACAGTCAGCACAACGACTACTACGATGTAATTTTGAGATGTAATTGCTGCCGTGTTTGTGTTGATGGTGTTAGGTAAAGTAAAAATTACCCAATATTTTGGAGAGTAAGAGTTTCTCTGAAATAAAAACGGAGCAAACTAATGTCATTTATAACATTTTCTATCGAAGACCACTCAACAACACACTTGTAATTTGGCATACCTGTGTTCCGTGAGAAAAGCATGGGTAAGCATGCATGCATGCATGCACAATGGCATTTTAACGGTAGAAAAAGATGATAAATGGAAGAAAGTGATTTTTACTGCTGAATATTGCTCATAGAATCGTATTGGTAGCTGGTACAACAATGTTCTTGTGGAAATTAATGTTTTTTTCCGACTGTTTACACGTCTATTATGGCATGATGGCATGTATATGGTAATAAGAATACAAGATGTGAAAGAACTTATGCTAGTAGTTAATATGAAGTCGTTTACAAACAATAACAACCCTTTTCCCTCTTGTTTATGATAAATATTATGTTCTTCTAAACGGCTATTTTTGGAGACCTCAATCGACATTCAAGAATGTCGCTCGCGAGCAGTTTACATTTCCCGTTTTTGTTTAGGCAGAGTGAAAATTCTTTTCTCCCATCTTTTCCTGTCGATGTGGATGACTCTCGACAAGTTTAAAATAGTTGTGAAAATCCCCCTCCTCTTGTTGACCAATATTTTTCAAACAATATGAAACCATCATGTTTTTTCAACCCTCCCCGGCTTTAAAAAATAAAATTTCTCCAGCAGCCCCCTCCTTACTTTCATTCTCGTCCCGTTCTCTGAGGCATTTTATCAATCAAAACAAGCACCCATCATGTATGATGCTGGCAGATCAGACACACATCGAGGTTTAGGATTTACTAAACAATGCCATTTGCCTATTTGCAAGTTTTCAAGTACAAACTTCAGTTCAATTTGGACCTGAATGTTTTGATAAAATAAAGTATTTTGTAATGGGAATACAGTACGATTATAATAGCCAGCCTCAACGTCATCATGGTTTGTGATCATGATAATGTCAAGTCATGCATGCTGAGTGAGGGGTTCTGTCGGTTTAAAAAATGTTATAAAATATATCAAATAATCTTGAAATTTTCACCCGAAACACGAACAGAGAAGTTAGCAGGGGAAAATTGAAAAGGGGCGCTTACATTTATATCGACTACGAATTTCATATTCAAAACAAACTAATCAAACTGAGCTTCTTTCCGTTTCAGCAAGAGTAAAATTTTGATTGAGCTTTCATTTTTTATGTACTACTCACTCACACACACTTAAAATAGTCGTCCGATTATTTTATTATTGATATGATCAAGATATGTAATAATAGTAATGTGATGATGCGATGTGTGTGAGGAAGAAAGATCATGAGAGCTTTTTTATAGAAAGATTTAAGCAGAGGGGCTGGATAATGCTGGCAGGGCTCACGTGCGAGGGCAGATATGCTTGTCTTACATCATCGCCTCTCTCGCATGCCATACCAGCCGCCTGTTCTATTCAAGTGGCTCCTCTTCTTGGTTTTTTGGACTCACTTGGTATTAAAAGTAAAGTATTTTTTTGTAGCTGCTCAACAAAAGCGTAGTATCTTGGCCTTAGAATATATATCAGTCCGATTAAAAGTGTGCTTGTTCAAATCCTATATTTTGTAAGGTGAACCCTTTCATCTATTTTTTATATTAAAAAATCTCAACTGCTTCTTCATACATGTACCTTTTTTATGTGAGCACATCATCACGACATAAAGGTAGACAGCCGATAGCCATATGAATGACTTGATGCTTTGCTGCTGCACCTATTCAATCGGATGCCAAGCCTTTTTTATAATGTGATGCAATTTCGTAGTAATCTGCGGGTTCATTGCGTATCAGTTTAATCAACGGCGCATCACTGGAAAGAGTTATAGCATTTACAAAGGAAGTATCGTTTTGTATGAACGTGTTTACTATAATACAACACGTTACATGAAGTTGCTGGCTTTATGCAGACAGCCTTCATCACGCGTACTACTGACACTACTCATATCGCCCCAATAAAAATACAATTTCTCATGTACACAAAATAGAAGTGCAACAATATTAACAATTAAAATACATATGATAGTATTTTGCGCGCCATGCATCTTTGACAATGGTACACTCCCAAAAACAAAGATGAGTGCGTTTTGCGTTGTGTGTCATGTTATGTTGCCTATGTCGTGTGCGGATCTTGAGTTTCCTGTCAAAAGACTTTTTCTGCTGTGCACCAAAATTGCAATGCATGTGGTTAGGCTTTTTTTGTCTCATGGTGTGTGATGCTGAACTTGGCCCAGACATTCTACCCACACAATACACGATCATCATCAGCAACACAGACTGGTGGAAGAACTCATTGAAAGAAAAAAAAAGCCAAAAAAAGCAAGAAAAAACTAAGGAGAATAGAAAAAAATAATACCATATAGCGATGCCCCTATATAGGGTTCATTCTGAAAGACAGAAGCTAGAACAAAAAAAAGTAGCAGAAAGAAACTTGTAGTGCTGACATTATTACAACTGGCGCATGGACTTGGTCGATATCCCAAATAATATCCCTATCCCCTTCCCAAAATTTAGTATAGTGTCTGTATAAAGATTATATGATTATACTCATAACACATTTTTATCCGTGAATCCATGGAACAAGTCCTTGGAAGTTGAGGAACCTGAACAAAAAGAGATTCCTTTTCCTTCTTCGTCCAGACGCAAAAGTCGTTGTCCAGCTATGAACATAACAGTAAAGCGTAGAGTGATATAGTTTATAGGATGAAATGAAATACGCTGTGTGAATATATCGATAAAAATGTATGCGTGTATAACTTGCATTGCATAACATTTCTTAGTGGCACAACAGCTCTCGCGTCTCAATGTATAAAATGGACAGAAAGGAGCTCGACAAGAACTTTTGCTGCTTTTTATTGCCCATTATTTCCAGAAAAGCGAAAAGGAGAAGAGAGTTGCACAATCGGATTTACTCGTCATCATGTGAGCGAAAGCCATGAGCTTTTTATTCGTATTTATATAGACCACCTCTCTTGCTGTAGAATGTGTGCGTTATGTGCGGACGTATGTGCATTCCATTTTATTATACAGGAAACTACCAAAGAAAATGCTACTATGCAAAAAAGGTAAAGGATACTTTTACGCAGCAGTTTTATGCATGCATATATAGATGATAATATGCATCTCATACATAAAAATGGTTAGTGGAAGCAGCGTGGTGGTCCTTTAAGCTAAAAAAAAAACTTAATACAGATGCTACTACACATATTACAGCCATACACGTAAACCATAAAGGATAAAAAACGGATTTTTCTGGAGACGGTATGAAAAAGAAGAAAGAATGGAAGGAATGTGTAGGAAGACGGAGAGAGTGAGAGGCGGAGCGTTGTGGTGCTGGAAACTTGCGCTTCCAGAAAAGGAAAAGGTGTCGTATATCTACGTATGCAAAAGAGGCAGGCTAGGGGGATTTACATATCGATTTATTTCCACTTTAAAATCCCCTTTCCATCCATTGTATTGGTTGGTAAAAAGAAGATGCTCAGATAGCAGTGAATTCTGTAAGCGGTGGTGGCATGGTTGAATACAATTTGTTAGCGCTGTAGGGAAAAAAGACTAAAAAACGAATGTAGTTGGAGGAACGACTATCAACGGAATTGTATATTGAAAGCATTATGCCATAGTGGTGATGATGTGAGTAGGTATATAGTTACGAACACGTACATATCGTCGTGTAGATTCATATCAAGGACCAAGTAATTTCGTATGCATATAACACCTATTCAAACAGCCAACCAGTCTGATACAATTTTATTGCGTCACTCTCAACTAAACTCCATCCAACAAAAAAGTTAGCTCAACCCTTTCACTTGATATTCATGTGCATATCAAATAGCTAGCGCTATTATACTGCTAGTAGATAAAAAAGTGTGGCTGGGAACTGTGAGCTCTGTGACTGAGGCATGTTTGTACAATTTTGTATTGAAAGCGTTTTGAGCGTTGCTTGTTCCTGCATAGTCATTTCATTCATACGGTAATGTAATGGGATTTTGAGCAGAGAGTGGATGGATTGGTGGGTTGGCGAATAAAATGAAAAGAATGAATAGAATGAATGCATAATGAATTCGTGCGCTTTTGTGATACGCTTGAAGAGGAGTGTAAAAAGTGTGACAACACAACATGATTGAGACGACCACGAAGAGCCACTTTTGGTTTTTTTTCAAAGGTGTACATCACATAATGCGTCCTTTCAATTTTGTATCACCTCACAAACGGATTTGATACCTTGGTCATTTTCTTTAGCCAATCATGACCAAAGCTTTGCTTCACAGGGATAAAAAATTAGAATAAATACTCTTTTTAATATTTGTTACCGTTTAATTTAAAATTATTTATTGTGGACAAAATTTTAAATGTCATTCCTTGAGAATAGAAAGTCCAATGATCTTTCCTAATACTAGACACAAAAAATCACCTAAGAAGAACCTTGATTTTACAACTTGGGGCTTAAGTGCTGTTTTTTTTCTTCTGGGATGCAAGACATTGACGTGATCGACCTAGGTTTGCCTATAATAAGCTGGAGCTATAGAATTATATCCTATAATATATGAAATGCATATGTTCACACAATTTTCTTCTTCTGAAAGTAAATTGTGAGAATGTATTTTAGTTGAATGGAGTGTAGAGTCATAACCATATAATAGCATGCAAGGCTTCCTATGCACCTAGAATGAGTTGTCTACTTGTTCAATTGGAATTAGAGTCTTGGGGCGTTTGCCTTGATGGTACCCAGGAGAAAGGAGGCAAACGAATATACTCATCTCAATATAGGTATGCGAGACAAGATAAAGTAAAAGCAGGCGGGCTTTGGTGTCTGTATCTTCTGATTTCTTGCTTTCCTCTGAGCAGCTAAGGAAAGGCCGCATACGCAGAAGTGTGTTTATGTAGATGTAGTAAGAACAAGTATGTGCAAGATCTCGGTCCAGCCTAATACGATCCGGAAATCGATATTCCTTTTTTTCTGTTTATGCATAAGAGCCGGCGGTCAGTCAAACACAGATAGCCAGCCAGACAAATTTTTTCCATTCACCCGATGAAGCTTAGCTTTCCATTATTGTTATCCAAACATAAACCCTAATACATTTTGTAACCGCTTTAGTGTATGCTTCAGTGAAGTCAAATTCATTTTTCATACAATATTCTCAGCTATACTATGCTAAATATTGTATAATAAAGCATTATATTAGAAAATATTTTTCTACATTTCATAGAAAAACAAGAAACATATATTTGAAGCAGGAAAATATTATTTTGCAACGAAACATGTTGATGATAATTGTGCCCAATAAGGACTCAATTTATGCTCTAGTTTTAATGCAATCAGTAAAGGATGTAAACAAGCCACAGAATAAGCACGCCAAGTAATCACACGCAGTTTTCTCAAATTTGTGAGTTGCGACTCAAAGGAAAATGCAGAATTCTACTAAATCTGAGAGACATTGAGACATAAATTCATCACTCGTAAGATTTTCTACACTTTGCTCTGGTTCAACCACCACGAGTGAAATGCACAAGTCGTTGGTATGCAGTGCAGGTGTAATAGGTGCCGTGGATTTTTTATCCTCCCAGAGCGGTTAAACCATCTCAGCCAGCGACGGCACCCGACGGGAGCCGCAGATTATCATTATGCATCCATCATCATCCTCATCAACAAAAATGCAATCAGTCTCTTTTAAATAAACAGTTTCCTTTTCTGGAATCTTCTCTCAAAGTTTCGCAGTACTACTGGCTGAACATGTGTATGTACCCAAGATTTACGACTGTGTATTCATGATGAAATGTTGAAGTTTTGATGTGATATGTGAAATAGAATAGTTGTAATAAATATAGCATAAAATTACCTGTGAGATGAGTAAAAGACAAATAAAAAGGAAAATTAAATATGAGATGATGAGAGATTATGCATGCATAAAGTAGTAAATTACGACCAAATATTACGTTACATCCTTTTGTTTCACAATAACCTCGTATATTTACTTAATTTTTTCGATCCGGTATGTTCTAGGTTCCACAGTTTCAAAACAATCAAGCACGCAAGACCAAGTGACTGATATGATGAACAAATCACAAGGAAGGTGATTTAGTACAAATCAGATTGAAAAACAGCAGAATATAAAAAACAAAAATAGGTGGGGAGAGGCAGTTGAGCCAGGTAAATCGATGAATCATGACTGACTGATAGAGGGGTTGAGATATAAACGTCGTGCTTATGAAAATGATAATAATTTGAGTGTATGAAACTCGAGTATATTGACTTGTAAATGAAAACGATTGGTTTTGTTGAAGACGAAGAAAATACCATCATGAATAAAAAATCTTGTAATAATAATCATATTTATTATTATTACATAGTCTATCGCACATTATATTATATATGCTATGTAAAAAAGAGCAAATATTTTATGCTCAAATGAAAACTTGATAGGGATGGTACAAGACATATCAGCAACAAAATATGATTTTTTTTCGTTGTAAGTTCATCAAATTATTTATGTTTGTTGTACATCATTCAAATCTTAAATATTCTCAGTGGAGAGCACTCAGATCACTTACAAGTTACTACTAGAGGCAGCTAAACCAGAGCAGTGAAGTTAATAAGGTTTTACATTTAAAATAATATATATTTATGCATATACCTATTTGCTACAAGTACACGCACTTTTACCAATGAATGCAATCACAAACTAATGTAGTTTTTAGCTTTTATATGCATGTAACTTGCAGGGCAAAAAATCATGAATTAGAAGACAGCAAACTTTGTTCGTTTATATCACCAACATCATGAATAATGCTGTGCATGTGTTTCGTATAAACAATGTATAACAAGTGCATGTTAATGTACCTACTAGAAGAATACAATGGAAAGCAGAGTTTGATATATATAGTAGTGCATAGATGAATAGGTAAAAATATGGGTTAATTATCCGAGGAAGCTAGTTTTCGCATGATTTTGACCTCCTACTGCTTTGAACACGTCTTCTCATCAGTAGTGGTAAATAAGTAATGTGGTAGGAGTAGTTGTAGTAGGTACGTTGGCGAAATGCATGTGTAGTAAAATGTTGGAGTAGTGTGGTTTCTTGAGTATTTTGACTGCTGTGATCATGTAGCTGCCAGGCAGCCCGTAAGTTTTACGGCATCTGGTCTACCTGTATTTATCGCATATCAGTACAAATTTTAAGTACAAGAAGGAAAAGCACCATCGGCACCACTGGCCGCTGTTATTGCTGATTATGATTATTACTATTATCATAAAACAAAGAATCATTTTGGTTCCTGGGATCTTTCAATCTTTTTTCGTTTTGTTTATTATCTCGTGCGTACATACATTAACGGAGAAATGTTTTATATATGCTTGGTCGTGGTGTTGACCTTCCTGCAAAGTAAGTAGATCGTGAGTTTTGAATTCTCACAAGAGGATATTGATATGGTCTGGTCAAAGAGTCAACGAGATGAACAGGTTACTTTTTCCTGTTGCTCCTTATTTGAATACTGGAACAAAAATACGACTTCGTGATTTTTGTATTTACACATAAAACACGGTTTTAAAAGCACTGCTACCATTTCGACTTCTCAATAAGGCATAAAACCTCGGGTTTACCAAGGATTGCGTAGGCTTTTAATGGGTGAAACAATAAGGATAAACATGTTTAATGGTATGTTAATTTTTCATACTATTTTAATGACTTTCTCATGCACTTGTCTTGTTGAAAATCCAGGTAAGATTCTACCAACTTCTGTATTCAAGCTCATAAAGCAAGTGTATATAAAAATGAATAAGAATCCTGCATCACTCATCATCACCAACTTTACTTCAAAAATTAGAATCGTCCGTGTGCACAATTTGTGTAGTTTTGAGTTTATTACAAGTAGTGAACAAGTATTTTGGCTCAATGATATTCTGATGGTGGTGATGATGTGTTATGATGATGATGCTCACTCATGGTGTGTATGAACATTTTTTATATGATTACTATGTGTTCATGTAAAACATTTTCTTTTGAATAAAAATGGGATATGAATGAGTATAATTTACCGATTTTTCATCTTTTTCTGGCCCTAAAGGGCTCAAAAAACAATCTGTCCACACTCCATGGGGTCTTTCTTTCCAGTTGAGGAAATTTATAAAAATAGACTTGTTGCCCGGGTCCTCGTAACTCACAAAACGAAACAAAAAAATATTCTACACACACATATGCATACATAACCAGGTACGTACGCAACTCAGTCGATGCTTTCTCATGATAAAAGCATTGCGCAAGTTGCTGCTGCCTCTTTAAATGAAACTACCTGGTGAATGATTATGATTATGATCGTAATATAATGCAGATAATGAAAATTATAATGAATAGTTAATCAGCTTTGGTTGGCAGTCAGTGTGGAGTCTTGTTGTGAATATTTAAATTTAACATTATTTGAGAAGTTTTGTGTTAAGCCCAAGAGAGTGAATGAATCTAATGGAAGCGCGTATTATGTAAAATTTTTCGATCAGGAATACATTTTCTCTGAAGCATTCTGCATTTCATCAAAATGCTTGATATTTTTTAAAAGTTTGAAAGAGGAACCGCTGTTTTCGTCCTGATTGCATATGACTGCTGCTGAAGAAGACTGTCGACTGGTAATGTGTGATGTGATAAGTTACGAGGCATGCTGACCCGGGTAGCTGATATTACAAAAGAAATTTGTGTAGGTATACATATAACAACAGTAAGAACAACAGGTTAAATGTTGTGTTCGCTTTTAAAACTCCCAATTGCCCACGCCTACTTTCATTTCCATCTCTCATTTCTGTCTCCACTCACAGCAGTAGTCAAATGATGGGCATTTCATTTTCATACGTAAACAGCTAACCACTTTGCGTGTACTCACAAGAATCCGAAAACGTAAACTTTGTAAAAATTGAAGAGAAATTCCTTTTCCTAGACCAATTTATGCTCTTTCTCTTGAAAAATAATCTTAAAGGTTTGCAGACAGACACGTAGGTATTCATTCATCATGCACATTACCACTTTTTTGAGAAATCTCGAGTGCTTAATTATTGGATTCCTTCATACAAAGAAAAATAACGGGGAATCTGATTGAACATATATCGAGTACTCAAATTTGCTACTAATTAAAATATCAAATCAAAATAACGTGCCCAAAAAATTTAAATGCACTGAATTAATTTTTGAAATCCCCAACAAATACTTACAACAATATAATGCTACAATTTAAGATGTAAACCCTTTCAGGAAACTCCCTTTTACACAAAATTTTACGAGATGTAACTCTTTGATGTGTTTTTAATTGCAATTACAATTTCATTTTTTTCACAGCTTCACAGAATGTTGCAAAACTACAGAGTGAATAGTACCTATTACGCATTTTTTGCATGTACGCATAACATAAATATTAGAGAAATGGGTGCATTGTTTATAATTTCTAGTTTGATGTTACATACCTTTCAAGATTTTTTCATGTAATTTTCTTTGAAATCCTACCAAATTGAAATTACAATTTAATTGGTTATTAGACGATAAGGAGGTAATGAAGTTAATAGATCATTTCTTGTAAAGTAAATATTTGAGATTATAGCTAAATCATAGATATTTCGTAGCAAAAGCAAAGAATATTCGAGCCGCTTACAAATAGCAATCATAGTAATTTAAATCATTTGATACTCTTTTTCCTTCTGTTTATACTTTCAAAAGAATAATAATAATTTTCGCATGATTTGTATTATTTGTGATAGGAATTGCATTAATTTACATGCAATTGCTGCTGCTTGTGTACACATGACCCTATTTTTTTTACTTACTACAATTGTTTGTATTTAGCATGTGTTTAATACACATAGGTACGTACATAAATACCTCCTTTTTACAAAATTTGTACTTGTCATTACGTGCTTCATAAAAAAACGATCCGGCGAGTTTGGGGCAATGTACACTTTCCAAGTAGCAAATCATAATATTTGAGAACAGAGAGAATAAAAATGTTTATGGTAAGCAAAATGAAAATGTAGCTTGAAATGTTCATTTTTAATTTTGACATAAAACGGCTTGGAGCTAGAAAATTGCCACTGTACTCTTAAAACTGAGGGAGTTTTTTGTGCACTTCAACTTTTTTGCCATTAGTCGTTATTTACTCAGCTTCGGCTACTTTCATACGAAGGTATAGTGTGTGTAGCACATTACAATACGTAGATCATCAATTACTTATTATATTGTACCTCTACTGTTATAACCGTTTGCAAATGCTGTTCGTAAAATATTTAGATCATTTACTTTAGTACCCTCACACTCACATTATATTATTTTCTTATTGTTATGTGTACATGTCTTTCCAAAATTTTAACAGCTTAATTTGAAACACTGTAAATATTCACTTCTTTTATATTTTTTCTAGTTTCATTTCATCCTTCGACTGCCGTCTGACTGACAACCATTCAAATTCGTGTATCTAGAGATTTGACGCTTTGGTCAGTTGGATAATGGTAACTTGTTCTTTTAAGATGAGATATTACGTTAGTTGGATGGAAATGTATATTCATTCTTTTGACTCCAATAATTGGGTGAATGAAGAACAATGGCAGATGAGAAAAAAGGAAACGGGCAAAAAATGCGTGTAAAGTGACTAGCATCATCAGCAATTCAATCGTCATTATTCCTTCGTCGTCATCATTATGATCACATCACACACAGTTGATATGCGATAATAAATGTGAGGTGCAAAGAGTCCTACTTTCTTTTCATAAGCCACATGTAACATTGCAATTTGCACCCATCATCCGTCCAAAAGTAATCTCTATTAACCACGAATATGAATTAAGTAAACAGATGAAAATTGTCTTGCTTTACGCAATACAAAAAGAATTTTTCAATATTATTTGTGTTTTTCGTTCTTTCTTAAATATTATTGCTTTAATGTTTCCTCCCTCCGTAAATCAATATCAGCAGCCATATTGATAGAAAATAGGATGGGCTTAATGTCCGTTTTGCTATTGGATTTGCCATATTTTATGATTATGCATTTATTCTACAGCATGTGACGCAAAGAAAAGTAATAATTTCATATGATGATACAGGTGAAGGTAAAATGGATAGATGTATCGTCTAAGTGAAAAAATCAACATGATCCCTTGTACTATCCTCACCATTACACTCACCCTAATGTATACAATGTTTCCTCATGTTCACGCTCCAAGCAAAGACGTTACGACAAGGAATGTTATGAGATGTCGATGGTGATCACGATGAAGGTAACGACAAACAGAGAGCAAGTTGATGGTGATTTAAGTACTTTTGATCTCATTACGGGTTTTACAGTCTCATTCGACATTATGAAAATTTATTCAAGTCAAAGAAAATGCTTTTGCCTCTATACTCCCTCCATCTTGCACATATTTTTATGTGAAATGACCTGTCTGTGAACCTTTTACGACTTTGAAAAGAGGGAGACAGAGCGAATAACCCTGGTCTATGATTCCATTTAATAGTGACTGCCATTAGAGGATCAACGAAAAAAAATCATTTCTCTTTAATATGCTTTTGGAATACATTATGCAAGTAGATCCACAAAAAAATGTAATAAGTTGCACTGCTGATGCATAATAATCATACTATCCTCATCAATTGCTATTTAACATCGTCCATAATTTTTCATACATTCAGGGATTGACTATGTATGGTCAATCTGGCATATTATGAGCGAACGGCGACGTCGATGGATGAGCTAATGTTCTATGATGAGGCAAGTCTTATCTATAATAAATTTGTATTTGTAATAGGTGCACACAGTACTCTAGCAAACATAATCTTGAGTATAATATTTTTCTTTTACTTTTTATGTGTTTTATGGCAACTCGTGTAATCTGAAAACGTGCAATGAAACAATGCTTCTCGAAAGATTGAAGAAACTGAGAGTTTGTAAGGTGAGCCTGAGCACTAAACACGAAGAACAGAAAATGCCCTGATTGTTTTATTCTTTGTAGATGAGCTCATTTACCTGGTGAACCTACACAAGCAATTGATAATATATGTCTATATAGGCAGAAGCTGCTTAGCTGTAATATTTACTCTGAGAAACATCATTACCTAACCATAATCATCAGGATGGTCATATACGAGCTTATACTTTTTTTTATGAATGCCCTTCTTCATTTCATTTTGTTCCATGTCTGCATGCAATCATGGAGGTCTTGAACAAAAACAGAGGAAAACCAATCAATCACTCGTCATCTCTTCTTTTTTATTCTCATTTCTGAAACTACTCATTCTTTTTGACTGAAAGAAAAATGATGAATTCTATATGAGATTCCTCCTCTTTTTGCTTTTCTCTCTCTGTGTATCTTTGCGCAGAGAAAATGCTAAAGGCCGGCCTGCTTTTAAGATCATTTTAAATGTTCTGATCATGCCATATATTTCATTCGATTGAATAAAAATTGCTTTTGCTTACAAGTACAAAGTGTATTCTTTTCATTTTTGCTCTTCTCGCTCTCTTTCTGTTGTTTTCACTGGCTCAAAGGGAAGTAAACAAATTGCTGATGGATTCAACTTAAATATATGGGTCCCTATCTGTATATCTCTATAAGGTAATAGATAGGTATACTATGTCCACAGTGCTTTCAATCTCCTCCCTCTCATCCACTATTTTTCAAAGACACTTCACTCAGATTCCTTATTTTCTCTTCTTTTCCACTAAAATAATATATAAGACTGTTTTTTTTGGTAGAAAATGTAGAGTACATGAAATGAACCCAGAGAATAAGACGTGATATCTTATAGATTTTCTTGAATACAGATATATGGTAATTTTAATGCAATCCAAGAGCTCTTAACGTAACCAATGCAAAAGCACAATCTATTTATGTATACGAAAAAAGAGATTCATGTTCCTTCAATCTAGTTTCAACTTGCCTGCATAATAAATGATCTGCACGTATTTATTGATATGCTTTTCCTCTGTGTTATATATGCTTGGAACTATTACTGAACTAAATATTGGAGAGAGAAAAACAAAGTATTTTAGTATTGGCTGTAGTAACAGTTGAAGTAGTTCCCTTTTGCATACCTTTCCCTCGCATATGTACACAAAGCGCAGTACTGGTTTGCTTTGAAAAATCTGCTTTTCCAACTAAAATATTCCCTACGAAAATTTACAAAATAAGCAAAGCAGCTGGCCTCTCTCATCCTCCTCCACATCCCACATCCCATCCTTTCCAATTTCAAATTCTCTGGATATTCTCTTTTTTCTTCTGTTTGTGTACACTTTAAGCAAATTGTGTTTTTGTCCAGTCATCCTCTTCATATGTATATTATATGCATGCTGGCAAGAGCTTTCCCGTTGCAGACTACAGAATAACATCGAAAATGGTATATGATTATGTGTTTTTTGGAGAAGTGCGGTGTGGGAGAGCCAGTTGAAAATGGGGAATAAATGAGAGTGCGTTTTTTTCTCTCATAAAATGGGAAAAAGATCAAAAGAGATTCAAAGTATTTTGGGGAAGTATGAAGCATACTTTACTCGGCTTAATATATATAAGGGTCCTCTATTTACTCGGATCAGGAAGCTCCCGTTCGCCTACCAATTTTGTATGGAATGTAAATGGTCTGTGATTCAGAGGTATCAAAAGAGTAGCAAGTCTGAATCTAAATGTATGCAAGCACGATGCACGCATTCATTTTGCATCTCAAAAGCAAATATGTAAAAAGAGGGGTACTACACACATGAAATCTTTGCGATAGATAAAATACAGGACAGCCCAAATATTCAACAACGCATTAGAGAAACTAGATCAACTATAGCAGCTTTCAAGTCAAAGGCGAGTTTGTATTGAATATTCCGTTTCTTAATATAAAGATTTTTCTAAAAACCGTACATAGTCTGGAGAATTTGGCAGTCAGCATTTTATCTACCCTGCCTATAGCCTTAAAGAGTACATAATCTTACCAAATATGAAAAAAATGTTTAACGTACAGGTTTTTTCGCCTTAGTGCCTGCATTTCCTTCCCTGTCTGGATAAGATTAGGTGTGCTCATACACAAACAAACACATTTGTTTTGTGCAGTTGTAGTGATTAGTGCATGAATGTATGTTATCATGAAGATAAGCACGCATATATGAACATATTTAACAAGTGAGTAGTATGGCTTTATTATAAAGGTACGTTCACTTTCTAGAAGAAAATGAGAGAATCTACATCAGTGATGAGGACTAAGGACCTTTTTTCTTGGTAAAAAAGGAAATCTTCGCGGTGGTTGCGTGATTTGGGATGAGATGCGGTCAAGGCCTTTTGCATTATATGATGGGAATGAGTCGTCCCCAACATCTTATGTATTTCGGAATATGCCCAAATCCATTTTTTATCTTTTGTATTTATATCCCACCACCTTGTCATGTCAGTTACAAACAAAATACCTATTAAAGCATCTTTTCTTCTCAGATTGTATGTAATAAACCTACACTGTAGATTCCAAAATGTAAAAAACATAATGTAGGTAAATTTGTTTCACCTTTCTTCAGAAAGAAGCACAAAGAGAGGAAATCACACATATGTTTGTCGTTAATGATGATGATCTTGGAATATATCAGGTAATGCGTGCTTTACCCATTACAAGGCAAGTCTTCAATGAAAGTATTTAAGTATTTATGCATAAAGGAACGCATTTCGAATGCATAAAAATAAGTTCTTCTGTTCAATATCTTTTTTAACAATATTCTTAGCTGCATGAAATCCTCAATTTATTATTTCTTTTCAGAGATAAAGGATAGTCTCAGCTTGCATTAGCATATATTCACTGGATAGAATAAGAGATTTCCAATTTTGTGTGAATATGTACATAGAAATTTACAAATAGAAACGCTCTAGCAGTTTTTGGCTGGGTACGTTTTTATTTTTAAGAAGAAAAGAAAGACACTTCTAATCAAGGACTGTAGAGGTGATGTATACACTGCCTTGCACCCTTTCATTTCTTATGAAAGCAAAAGGGTCTGTAATGGTCCATGCTAGATGAATACATACATAACTAATCACGTAAGATTTACATTTCCCAGAAAAGGAAGAAGATCCACCAAAAATGATTATGCTTTTTTATGTTCCCACCTGAAATCTGTAAAAAAGGGACAAAATAATGGTCAGGAATGATAGTAAATTTACGTATCCCTCATATGTGTATTTCTAAACTTGGCGTGTTGTATAACAATAACAATATTTACGGCGATATGGTGTGTAAAACAGATTTGTGTGTTCAACTCTTCAGCCTTGTATTCACTATGTGACCAAAATATTATAAAGCACAGTGTACTTAAGTATAGGTAAGGTATATACGTCCACAACACTGTATCCGTCCCTTTTTGGGCTAAAAACCTTGTCTTGATGAAAAGATATTTGTTTTCAACTTCCTTTTTGTGTTTTTTTATCTTACTTATGCGTAAAAAACAAAATTTTTGTTCTCACCGATTTTTATGAAGCACAAGTGCTACTCAACTTCTGAAAAACAAATTTTGGCTAAAAAAAGAGTAGAGAACGGATTGAAAAAGAATAAAAAATCTCATTGATGAAGATTTTGATTTTGAAGGGGTTATTTTTTATACAATACAATTGCATCTATAACATTAGCTTTTGGACCTTTTTCCAGAAACTTGTATAAAGTAACAATATCCACAACATTACACGCATGTTTTTCATGATTTAAGTGTAAAATGCAAAGAAGTTAGGGTTACACTATTGAAGCGAAGATAAATATTGTGGGAAATGTAAAGATAGGGTAAAATATACTTTTCCAATGTAAAAGGTGCAAAAAAAGAGGAAGCTTCATCTTGAATTTTAATGAGCTTTCCAGCAAATTCCCATGCATCCTTGCTGAACTGTTTACATTTAAGAGTAAACCCTTCTATTTTTGAAGTAAAAAATGCATATTATTCACCAAAAATGCCGATCTTCAAACTAACGTTTTCAACTTTTATGGGAACGAATGTAACTGTCAAAGGTAACCCCTTTCATTACAAATGCTCACCATTAATAAAACTTCTTTGAAATCCATTCACATGAGTATAGGGAAATGATTTGGAATAATAATACATGCATAGCAGAACTGCTTATATATATTCATTCAAAAGTCTTTTATTAAAGAGAGTAATTTTTCTGTGAATTTCGCAGTCTTCGGTGTTACTGGGGTGGTGCGATGTACGACATCTTGCGCAACTTTGATTTAATCAATCAAGCAATTGATAAATATTACGCTTGTAGTGAGTAAATCAAGATGAAAATGAAAGGTTAAGTACACAGTCATCATCATCCCATCGCAATTTCGATAATTTTTCAACCCTGCCCAGCATTTACGGAATAAAAGATGGAGTGATAGTGATGAATATGTAATGAAGATTTGTATTATCAAGATTAAATTACAAAAAAAGAGAACAGGTTTGTATTCTGCTTTAGAAGAAAAGTCTGTACAGTAAAGTTCTCTGGTCATCATGATAATCATCGCAGCATCAAAATAGTTTTTGTTCTGATCCGAATAAAAAATCACTTTATCATTTTCCTCTTGATGAAAAAAACCAATATGATTTTGCTGTCAAAGAACCTTGCTCTTTTTCCTC
Organism: Willowsia nigromaculata; assembly: GCA_034700605.1. Lineage (NCBI taxonomy): Eukaryota > Metazoa > Arthropoda > Collembola > Entomobryomorpha > Entomobryidae > Willowsia > Willowsia nigromaculata. Next base: position 32,955 of record JAQIXX010000688.1, read on the forward strand.
CGTCAGCATTTTATGAAGTGATGAACAATTTCAATTCCTACAAGACTGATATGATGATGATATGCTGATGATGATACAAACTCTCACACACCTTTTTTGCGTGGAAATCTGTTTCACAGACTTGTGTGTCATGAGATGCTCCGCGTTCTAGTACAAAAACGTTAAGTTATATGGAACAAAAACATGAAATTATTAAGATGAAATTTTTTAACAACGCCATTCCTCTCATCATCTTCACATGGGTTTTTTATACTTCTGTCCTATGCATACATTTTGTGTGTTTTTTTAAGTGCCGTGATTGTTGCATGCAATCAGATGATTATGCATGCAATGCATGCTACCGCCATCAAAGATCGTGTACATGTAAAAACGTCAATTTTTTACATTTTGATACAGAAAAATAATATATGCCTACGTAAATGTTTTGTTAAGTACCTAGGTATGTATCGACATTGTACATAAGAATAAATGTAAAATGGTCAATTACCACTTGCTACACTTTTTACAAGTACAGCAGATCATGATGATGATGACGCTGAAAAGTTGTGGATATTTTGTTTTGTCAGGATGATAATAATAATAACTAGAAAGAAGAGGGTCTCTTATTCTGGCAAATGTGTGCTCATTTATCAGACGACTCAACTTCTTCGAACTACTCTATCATCATCTTTAAGAGACCCGACGTACGTACAAAGCGGCATTCCCTGTCTATGTGGATGGCCGAGTCGTGTGGTGCCATGCGCATGCAAAATATACAAGACCACAAGATAGCCTCGTCTTTAAAATGCTTCTTATGCTTGTCTCAATTTTTATGAAAGCTCTGGTACCACACCACTATTAACATTGCTGCTTCATTTATTTATGCAAAAACGTAAATCAATTTTTGCCAGTTTTATGGCTCGTTTCTTTCTGTGTAATATAATTGAAGCTGTAATTCCACGATACATGTAGGATGAGTAACTTATAGAGAATATATATTATTCATAAAAACGTCTTTTTAAGTTATTCATTTCCTACACAGGTGAAGTGTGTCTTTTGTTGGCTTAAAAAAGAGTTGTTCCATTAGTGTATACACTACAATGGAAAAATATAACTTTATGGGGCATCGCACTGTCGTCAGCAGCTTCCGACTGTCTAACACAATCTGTGATGTTAAGACAAGTGTATGCATTAAATGTCGAGAATGCAAGTGAGTACATGCTAACAAGAGTGGTCAAGTCTAATACGACTTAATAGCAAGTAGTAATGATATTGAAAACAAGTCGCCATCCGGACGGACTGAACGGGTGAACGTGAGGAAGGAGGAGGATTGAGTCATCACTACTTGATCATCATCATCAACTTCAACATCAAAGTATAAATAATTGTTTCAATTGAAGTGATTACATGCGTTGGGCAAAAGTTCGGTAGTTGATAACAGAATGGAAACTGTATATGAACGTGGTATGATACATTGTAATTCATGTGCTCATCACAGACACGTGAAAGGACTGTAAAATGGTTTGCTTTCAAGTTGTGTGTGTGGATGATTTACTTAAAAATCATAGAATACAGTACAGACAAATATATTATTCCTAATAATAATCAAATTTCCCAGCAAAAGAAATTGCAAAAGACTCGTCATGAGTATTCGTAAAGATAATGAGGTTATGACGTTTTCCTTTGAAGGATTTGTAAAACAGAGCGTTGTACGGGCTTACGCTTAACCCTTACTACTTCTTCTTTGCTCATATTTTACGGTATGATTTTTATGATCAGTCGTCACATGACAGGTATGGTGCTGCAGGCGCTTTATCATTATGCTTGCTCACTTATTTGTGTGTGATATCCCCGCTATTATTATTTCAGTAAAAACAATAAATCTAGATGCACCTTTTGTTTAGCTTAATGGATTTTGATATGATACCTGAAGCTGTTGTTTGATTCAATTAAAATTCATATCGTAAACAGGTAGGGTGATTGAATTTGTAGTAAATTACATAGTGGCAACAACTTGACGGTTTGTTGTGCACTGTGCAGTAAATTATATCAAAAGGCATTGCTTATGCATTGGATGCCTTCGTATTTACATAGAACAATTATTTGGATTGCTTACTGTTGTTTTCATATTTACAACTTATTGGTCATTCGCAATCAAATGTTTCTTTAATTTACGGTGACATGAGGTGACACATTAATTTAATTTTTTACATGCAAAGAATAGCAATCATCCCTAATATCTCTTTGCTTACATTATGCAATTCAGGAAGCCTCCACGACGTCCCATGTTGATGCAACCATGTCACCTTACCCCATGTGGTGACTTTGACAAGATCTCTACTATCTTTGGACATTCCATTTTGTTTTGGCCTTTCCAATTGGACCTAAATTGATTCAATTTCTCTTTTTACTACTGTACTCAATGACACTTTCACAACGAATTCCTTGCAATCTCTGGACACCCAGCACATTGTACCCCGTTCCAGTTTCAGTTTTAAAAAATTAACATGAATGCTTCAACACACGTCCTCGAAAAAGGGTCATTTGTTTAAAAAAAGTGAAACTTGTGGAGTCAGAGTCAGACTGGTCTCACTCGATGAAAATAGAAAATAAGAGTCAATAAAAAACTAGATAAGGAAGGCCACAGCGAAAGGCTACTGGTATCCTGCATAAATGTTCTGAAATTCAGTTGAAAGACCTTAATTCCAGACTCACATCAACATCAATTCGAGTTAGCGCTAACTCAAAAGAAAATCAGTCAACAACCATCACCATTTTTGAGTACATCTTCCTGTTTAAAAAAATCATTCTAAGAAGTCAAGATCACGTCGATTAGCCTAATGAGCACCACCATCCATCCAGAAAAAGAAACATCGGAGGATTTTTTAATGCCGCCTTTGCCTCAATATATTGTTTTCCTTTTGTAACCTTTTTTTCTTCATGAACACTTTTTTTTATATCAGGATCTGTCTATTCTTATTGCAGGCAAAAGCTATTATTGTTTTGAGCTTCATTTGACTTGACTTGTAAAATGTGCTTAGTGTTTGCGTCGTCGCGTATGCTAAGAATGGAAGCTACAAAGTAAGATACGACATGTATATTTTATGCGTATTTTAGGAACAACAGGTAATATTGTATTCTTTGAAAAATTGGTTACGAAACTTGTAAAAAGTCATAAAAATAAAAAAGAAAGGCTACGGCAGCAAGCAACCCACACAATTTCCTCTTCTTCACTAATAATAGCAGTCATTTTTATAGTAATAATAATATAACTTTCAAAAGATCACATTATGATGCTATATGCATACCGGATGAAGCATATTTCTGAAAAAAAAGGTGATAGAAAAAGGTAACCCAATTTATATTCCAAAGTAAGTTGCGTCTAAATGTTTTGCTCTATTTTTACTCATTATATTACTTACCTTTTCGTTGGGTACGTACATAGATTACATTTGTGTGCATACCTAAGTGAATTTTTACATGAAAAAGATGCATATCTCTTGGTAAAAAAAGCGTTAAAATCAGGAAGAAGGGATGAAATGAAGGAGAGGGCAAAACTTGGAGCAACAGCAGCAGCTCTCAAATTCTCCTCACTTCCACTCAACAGTTAAAGAGACAACTCAAAATCTAGTGGGGTGGGTCAACACAAAACAATACAATTTTTTTAGAGAATGTACACTACTGCGTGCATAACCTAGACCAATCCAGAAAAAAAGTGTTATTTTTCCCCAAGTCTACAGGAAAAAGTATCTTAAAATGCATGCATAACTCAACGATTAAACATTTATATATGCAAGTAGACAGCCCTGAATTTTAATATGATGTACGGGAAACATGCATGCATGAGCATGTGCATACGCACATATTAAAAAGAAGTTTAGTCGAAAGAGACGATAGGAATATATTACATTTTGGATTACTTTCCTGCGCTTGCTAGTTATTCAACCGCAGAAAGCTTTCATCATAATACGTCATGTCATCATAACTAGAAATTTATGCATGAAAAACTCAAGAGAAACAGAGAGAGAGTCAAAGTGGTTGTGGTGAGATGGTTGGGGTGAGTTTTTTGGTTGATGTGTGGGTGTATCTTATTTATTTAGAAAATAGAATTTTTCGGGGGATTTTTTATATTGATACAGTTGTAATGAAATGAAAACATTATTTCGAATAAATGGATTTAAAAGAGAAATATGCATGTTTTTCTACTGAAAATGCATGTGTCTGTGGAAAAATGTCCGTAATATGGAGACAGAAGAGAATAAAAAATGTAACGACTAAATAGTGTAAAGCCTGCTTCCACTCAAGCGAGACTCACCCGCACGGGCCAAACGGACAAGAAACAATAAATAGGGAACTAAGACCAATTTTTCTTCTCTCTTGTCCACTCTGCCAATTTATGACTTAATTCGGCGTACGTGGGCAGGCAGGTTTGTCTGTGTCGACCTTTCAAGTGGTTTGAGGAAAAAATCTTTGAAATCATTGAATAGAACTGAGTGGACCTTAAAATTTAAAAGTGGGCCTGTTTGTCTAATGTCTCTTTATGAATGCTCAGAGTGAGTGGACATATGTGTCATTTTGATGAAAAACTGCTCTCATTCACAGCTTAATCTGAGTCTTGAACTCCAATGATGTATTGTGTATTGCATCTATTGTGAACATATTATTATGTAACGAAATCATCGGTGTTATTTCGAAGAGCGTGTGCTCTCAAGTAATAACAATAACATTTTAAGAATAACAATGCTTACATTTATAATCGTAATGAATGCCGGACCGAATTCTAACAGAACTTGTTTTTCTTTTGACTCTTTTCTCCTGGCTGGTTTCGCTGCTTTTATGATGATGCCTAAGCGGAGGCACACAACTAGATCAGAGACATAGCAATTCAAACCAATCCATTGATTTTCTTTTTTTGGTTTTTGTGGGCAGATTTTGATAGCATTGCGTATTAAAAATGTACAGTAGAAAACTTCATGCTCAACCAAAGCGTGTGTCGTTCTCCTCTTCATGCATATTATTTTCGGACTTCCAGAGAGTCCTCCAGTCTTCCCGAAACCACATGAACTTATTCAGTACAAAAATTATGTACACAATCAAACATACATAATAAAAATGGTAACAATATTTCATCAATTCCTTTTGAAAAGCAGAGAGCTATATTATGCTGATGGTAATAATAATGGACAATTTCATTTTTCTCGATTCTGTCCCTTCAAAATATCCATGATTGCATAATAAATTCGTGTAAAGCATGACAATATGTACACATTGAATTTGAAGTTGATATTGTTATAAATCAGGGAAACTTTCCACCCACACATGCTCCATCAATACAATTTCTCAATTTAAACATGAAATATAATCATAAAAATAAATGTGCGTAATGTGTAATATCTTCCTTGCTATCACTCTGAAAGTTTAGCAATTTTCTCTTGTTTTATCTTCTCTTTTGTATAAACGTATGCATATTGTGCCTGCACCACGCACAGACAGTCTGGTTCGCTCTTTTGTATCACATCTTTTCTTTATCTGTGTCTGACCTTCTCTGTCCAGTGTTTTGGATACCTTTTGTTCCTACACTTTACTTACTTCCCTATCTATCGTGGACAATACCAGCAGTATGGAACAAAACAAAAAAAAATCTGCAGCAGTTTACCAGTGTGGAGAAATGAATATGGCTTGGAGATTATGTACACTTAACCTTTAACAATCGATTTTCATCCATGCAGGGCTGTGGTGGACAATCATATATAGCCAAGCGATAAAATACAACTACTGGCACTCTCCAAGCAGCTTAAGGAACGAATGAAATGGTATGAATTGGAGAGAACGCAGAACCGGGGAAAGCTTACACAATCCAATGCTTCACGTAATAATAAGCAAGTGCACATTATGCATGACAGAAAAACGAAATGATTGTTCCATGAGAGTTGCTCCATATGTCATTTATTGTTCATTTGTTCAGATTTGTGCTGGAAATGTTAGGTGCACTGCATATAACTCCAAAATACGCAGAGATATTTGGAAATTCGGTAGCGCGTAGGAGGACAGTTGTTTGATTTCATATTTCCTGACCCATGGCTTTATTATGTATGAGGGGAACAAAAAACGGATAATATAATCTGATGAAAATAGGTGATATCAGAGAATTTCCTTCGGAATACCCTCAACGAAATATAATTGAACCAGAAAAAATGGTAAGGTCCAGTGAATCTATTTTTGGTGGGAGTATGAGCGTGAATAATTTATCGTAAATCCTCTTTTGCATTTTAATAATTGTATTATACTGACCACCCCCGCAGGACTGACTGCGTTTTAGACGGAATTTGCATATGAATAGAAGCTTTGAATGAAACAAAATAGTTTTTGCTGTACCTCTGAAATCTTTGGGTCCTTCGTCCTCATCTGAGGAGTCATTATGCCGGGGCGATTCACTCCCTGGAGGAGAGCCTGGAGCAACGGGCATGACAAGCCGTGAGAGTAGCATTGCTGGATTTGGAATGAGTGGAATCAAAGAGTTTGGAATGCTGTTCATTGCATTTAGCGCATTGGCTGTGTTGTTGTTGCTGTTGTTTGATGATGTGGAATTGCTATTGTTGTTGCTGCCACCACCGTTGTTATTATTATTGTTGTTATTATTAGCATTGCGACTTTCGTTGCTGCTACTAGAATTCCTGTGATTGTGATGATTATGATGAGGATGGTGGTGATGATGATGGTGATGATGTGAGAGACGGTGATGCGGTGGTGAAATGCTTGCCCGTGAAGACGGTGGGCTCTCTGACCTTAGCCGAGACATTTTGCCCCCATCACCTGGAACCCGGTCCCGATTGCTGCTAACCAAGCCACCGTTTTGGTGGTGGCTGAAGTTGAGCAGTCGATGATCCGGGTTGAGATGAAGATCTATTACTCTTTTCATTCCAGATATGTCACCACTACCAACGTCGTCCTCGTCAGTAGTAGTCCCGCTTTCCGAACGAACTGAGAAATCCAAAGGTTGCTGATCCACTTTACGGTTAAATATAACCATCAGAATAGTTTTATTTTAAATAAGTTCCACAATACCACTGCTACTTTGGCGCAGTAGAAATTATGTCTTTCTAATTTTTAGCAATAACAATATTGCTATCATTTGTTTATGAATTGCACGCAACTTATTGACTTTTTATTGATTAATCAACGGCTCACATGACTTGTTAGAAATAGAATGTAAAACTATGTTATTTAATAGCTGTGTAATATATTCCTTTAAAAATGGTATTTCTTTTGTAAATAATATTTTTCACATTTCATAAAGTAATTCACTCCTCAAGTATCATTCTCAGGATTGCATGAGTCACACATGTACATGTAAACATCAATGAAGTAACGTTTGCACCTGTCTCATTTGCAAATCACCCCTTTCACCACTTGCATATCAACAACTATCACCCAAACTTTCTTCTGTTTTTTCCTTCCAAAAAGCAGAGCAACACAGTTGCTTATATATAACGTTATTTCAACTCGTTCACAAATTCAACATCAAGAGACAACTCCTGTTTTGTTTCATCTCTTATTGTGTCACACAAGCACACTGTCAAGTCTACAGTATTCTACCTTTTCTTCTTCTACCCGAAGTAGACGTGTTTAAGCACATCAACAAACGGAAAATATCCGCTTTATAAAAAGTACATTCGTAGTAGATGCGTAAATGTTTAGACTAAAATGTAAATGAACGGAATGACACAAAAGGTTACTTCTTTTTTATTTGGTAATGTAATTTTTATATAACACAGTAAAGAAATGGTTGACCCTTTCCCTCCATACAAATAAAAAACGCTATACGCACACCGTCAAGGTGTTTTTGCTAATCTCCTTTGAGAAAAAAAGAGTTATATTGAAGAGAAAAAAGGATCACTGATGCACGCTTTTGATCTCTTCTTAAAACTCTACTCAGAGTGGTAGGAGTAGAAATGGAAGTACAAGAGCGAGTGTGTAGGAAGGCCTACACACAATTCAACCAGCAATATAGAAGCTTCAGCAGCGTGCAATGTTCACGGAAGGAACGAACGAACAAGTGGCTCGGGCGAGGGAGTGAAAAGATGTGAAATGAAGCAGCTCGCAGCCCTTGGACTAGACTCCTACTACTCTAGCTGGTTGTTATGTGTGCCGTTCGTGTACGTAGTACCACCATCATCATATAATCATCATAACAAAACATTCGTATATTATTTTGAATCAAGCAGCATCAGCTCGTAGCTCACAAAATGCAGCAGCTTCAGCATCAGTTCAGCATTATATTTGGTGGAGGTGGTATGATGGTGGCAGAGGCTGTTTTTGGCTTCTCTTTTTGCTTTTCTTCTGAAAAAACCATATATACCTTGCTTAACTACGCTCACTGTTTTTAGCTCTGTATTAAAAGCATTCAGTTTTACTTCTCTCTCTGGTTTTCAGATGAAAAAGAGCAGAGAGTGACCAAAGCCAAGGCAGAGACGAAAGGCGAGCAAGAGAGAAAAAAGGCAAAAGAAGACGAGCGCAAACGCTGCTTCTCTCCTCCACTCTCCTCATCTATTTTTCTCGTAGTAGTCGTTGTATATATCGTCGTGGTGAATAGTGGAGGCTGGCCGCTCTGATGATGGCTCTAGCGAAGTCGTTATGCTACAACAAAGCACTCTAATAATCGTCAAGTTAGTTGGGTTTGCAAGTACATGTTGTGCTTTGCTGTTATGTAGGTACTCTAAGGATGTACATTTTGTATAATAATAATGAGTAATGAATGCTGCTGCTGCTGTTGTTGTGTTTTTTGTGTATTCCAGGATAACTTATGCAGGAAAAAAACAATAAATATGTACAATGAGTATATATTATGCCTTCAGTATATCCCTCTTCTCTCTGTGATGATGACGACGATTATAAGGATGCTGATGAGAAGGAGGAGAGGATCGTACTTGGTGAGTAATAACAAAACACTTGGAAAACAGTGCTGCTTTGGGGGAAGCTTGATACAAGAGAGGAAAAAAACAGTAGTAGTAGACAGAGAACAAGTATTGTATTTTGTACTCATAACAATATTAGTGCGGGTGGCTCATGGTTTGGTTTGCTTTACCCGTTTGGATAAATTATGTGAAATAATGTAAATAGCAATCCGTGAATATATATGTACATATCCTACTTGTGAGCAAGTCGTGTGTCTGAATAAAAAAGTGTGTAAAAACGGAAAGGAAATACCTTTTAGTAAAGGTTATCATGTTGGGTAAGCATTTGCGTAAGTAGACCATATATTATTCTTAGACTGCTGTACATTTTCCAGACGTACTACCTCTATTGTTTCTTGTGGTGGCATTATTCCAACCAACTGAACCGGCCCAGTTCATCCTTCTCGGGAAGTCTTACATGTCATTCATTCTGGTGATTACTGTGTTCATCAAGATAGATGTGTATGATTAATACGAAGAAAAAATATGAATATTTTTGCATGCAGCCACAACATATCATCTCTATTAATATACTGATGCTTCCAGAGAATTTAAATAGATAATTTGCATGTGATGTATATGCAGATTAATGCTTTAGCAGTAAAAAAACAAGTATATGATGAACGGTTCTAAATGATGCTCGTGATGACGAAGATGAGTGCTTCGTATATTTAATTGGAATTACTACTTGTTCTTTTCTTGGCTGATTCTATATAAATTTTAATGCATTCTTCTATAGCTTGTGCTGTGGATAGATATTTTATGACCGCAGCTGAATTTTTTGTCACGGATCGATGCATAGAGTTCTATAAGCTTTATAACGTCTGCAAAGGATGAACCACAAAATTGACGACTTCAATATTCTATGCTTGATACCGGTGAATTAATATGTGAATTCTATGGAACCAGAACAAAACGAGTTTTAATAAATTTTTATCTGCAGCCAGTCTTGCTGAAGCCGGGTTTTGCTTCTTGCATATGTGCATGTTATTTTGCATAATGATCGTAATGATTTTCTGAGCGTGTGTTGTGAAAAACAATACTTTTATGATAATAACATGTACTCATCGGTTTTGCGTTTGCTTGCTCATTCTTGAACTTTATGTGGTGGGGTTAAATGCTAATTAATGCCTTCACTTTGCTATTTTCAACTTAATGCTAAGCTGAATGCTACTTAATAACAAGATGGATTTGATGGTTTTTTTTGGAATTTTCTCGTCATCCGACTGAGCACTATGTAAATCGCTGGCATACAAACCAAGAGAAAAAATCATAAAAATGAATCGGTTGTTTCTAAAAATCTTAATGTAATGTTAATTATTATAATCAACATGAGAATGGTCCGCGGGCATCGTATGACTAAAGACTATGCATAATATTGAAGAATACATAGTAAATCTCTTGAAATACAGGAATCATAATTTTCACCACCACAAATCACACAGCATTATACCCCCAATAAATCTTTTCTGAATTTTCATACAGTAACAATAGATGATTATTTCATGCAGGCACCAGACAAAACTTTTTATAACACCATATAACTAAATTTATGTATGAGCATGTGTCGTATCTTTTTCGGCAGGGGTATTGTATGTATTTGTTGAGGTAGGTGTAGGTATAGAAGGTACTTTTTAAGGTAAACCCATATACCTGGATCAACTAGAGAAAATTTGGGATTTAGGCACTGGGCCGCAGATGACTCCTCTTCTTCCGCCCAGCTCAAGTTTTTTGGTGGTGGTGATTATTATAAACCACCTCACAAGAAAAAAATACACCACACTCAACAGAAAAGGAAGCCACTCTTGAATCTAGTAATCATCATGGCACACACCGACACTGACCTTGCTGCGTATTCTTTTCTAGAGGCATATTACTGTAGTATCTATTGCAAGGCACATTTTATGTAAAAATCTTAGATATAGTATATGGTAAAAGAAAACTGTTTTTTGGCATCATATGAAATCCCAACTTCTTTCAACTATCTTAAGGTATGTATAAGACTGTTGGACAAGTGCATTGTAATCGATGGATATACTGAAATCATGGAAATCTTGTTGTTAGAAAACCAAAATCCTCAATTGCATTAATGCATATATTTTTTGCGACAGAAATATAGCTTGTAATTGAAAATATCATTACAATTAGAACAAAGAAAGATATGTTCCAGCATCGAAATAAGGAAACATTGATCAAGGAGTGTATTTTCTATAAATTAAAGAGTTACTTTCACTTTCATATTCTACGGAGCAAACAGAAAGAACTCCTATTGATATACCTATATATTATTTCTTAGCTATAGGCTATCTTTTATTAACCAAAATGTCTTAGAGTTAGATTGGATGCACAAAGACGATAAAATTTTGACTCGTGTTGCTCTTGTACAATGGCATCAATTTAAGATTATTTTCTGATTGGATGTCAAAAGACAAGGTGTGCATAGTTGCTAGTTGGATATGTAGTAATGAAATACAAACTGTACTGATGTGGGCTACATGTGTGGTTGACCACTGAAATGATTATGGAAAAATCCTTTCCTTATATACAATTAAATATAATATTATATGCATCAATGTTCAGGTATATCTTCCCTCCAGTTTCTACTACTTTTGAGGCTGTGATGTTTACAAAGATGGTTTGGTTACCTTTTTACAACGTTCTGTGGTACGATGAATCATTCCTGATAATATGTTCCAGTGGTATAATGTTTTTGGAGATTACACGTGTGATTTAATGTATCATCTCATTTTCTGGTTTAGTTTGGATTTTTTTCCATTTTCAACAGACCAGAAAAATAAATATAAAGATGAGAAAAATCACATAATTTACATGAATATTGAGGTGGATCACGTGAGAATGATGTTTCCCCATTTTCTATATTTAGCAGTTTCATAAATTTTACATACTTAACAGTGAGCAGTGTGCATACACAGCTCTTGTACAAGAGATGTGTATTGTGAATGTATTAAAATATATTTCTATATTATGTTTAGATGGTAAAATAGAAAATGAGTGTGAGCCCACACTACACAATATCACATAAAAAGTGTAATAATAATAAGTTTTCATGAAAACGGTAGGAGACATAATATTTTATGCATGAAACCATGCATGTTCCTCTCTCAAGAAGATTATCAGTGTAGTCAACGACTCCTCTACGGATACAATATTACTAATGAAAATGCATGTGAAGATGAAAATCTGGGAATGAGTATGAATTCGCTGGCTCGGGAAAGTTTCAGAAGAAAATATAAAGCATCCTTCTCCAAATCATATACATTATAAAAATATATACAGTGTGATAGTGTTTAAGAGCTAAACATGAGTATCTGATGATGGGTTTCACGATTTGGGGTAAAAGTGACTTGCTGCTTACTCATTCACTCAATCACCCTTGCTTGCATTTTGTCCATTTTCCAAAGTTCATTATGTATATTATTTTCCCCAAAAATGGAGAAAAAAGGGTTTGGTCAACAGCAGATTCCGGTCGGTCTATTTAGATACATAATAATATCTCCTCGTCTATTATTGATATTACGCCATAACAGTAAAACATTCGTTGGTCCTTCTCAAACTGGGTGACTGTGTGGGTTTGCTTACTCACACAACAAGGACGTTGATCCATTTAAACGAGTAGGAATCTGAGCAAAATTATTTTCTACTGACATATGAAGCTGTGCGATGCATTATTTTTATAATGTTGGTGATGCAAAACATCCAATCCTTTTCGGTTCCTTTCAACAAAAAATGACTCAATCAGTAAGCTAACCAAGCATCAATGCTTTACTTTTTCCCAGCAGCAGTTGCCACTCCAATCATTCATTTTCTCTCTTTTCCCTAAGCTCATTCATACTCGTGATTCATAGCCAAATGCAAATATTCTGACGATTTGAGCAATTGTTGAAGGCTGTTGCAAAGACATAAAGTACGAAATACAACACACTTACTGCTACTGAAATGAATAAATAAAGTAATTGAACGTAACAATCCCATCGTTTGGAAATATACGCGCATATCAATATGTAAAGCTGTATAAAATCTCTTTTCTATTAACTCGAACACATTTTGGGGAAAAATCTGGTAAAAAATGGAAGGGGTGCAGCCGGATAATGCAGCTCAACAAAAGTGGGCCGTATGCAGCACTCATTTCATTCATTACCAGACTAGTCTTATCGTGTTTTAATATTTTGTGAGATCGACATTTCTAATCAATAATTTGAATATATTTATTCTATTCTTGCACTATTTGCATTGTAAGTATGATCTCGATGTCCCGTTTACCCCACAAGACACATAATTTGCAGAAAAAAACCATTTCAAGCGTATACACAGGATCATAGGACTATAACAAATCCAGAGGCATAGTTAAGCATGATACCCCAAGAAAACTAAGAAAACTGTCAAAGTCCTTAAACAATTAACAAACTGCTTATTTCGTTGAGATGATTTTTTGCAATTGCATCTGCTTTCTAGTACATTATTGTGAAACGTTGCGCATCGCACATATCTCAAAACTTTAAGATATTATCATTGTATGTGTGGTTTTTTGTTCATTTCGATCATTCTTCAAAAATGCTGGATTTGTACACAGAAAACTCGAAAGACAAGCCGACAAAATATACAGCACAGTAAGACACAACTTAAAAGAGCATCTTTTCCTTTCAGTACACGCATCTGGAACTATCACAATATATTGTGTGCGTATCCACCTACTATTTGTAAAGAACGTACCATCATTAAGACCGCGATTTTACAACATTGTTTCTTTACAGAAAATGTGTCATGATGTATGTGATGTTCATCATAAAGGTCAACGCGCTTTTTAAAAAGTGAAAAGGAACATGATACAAAAATGTAACAGAATACTAACGCATCATCATGATTATCACTGTCAGTAGCAATGCAATTTACTTACACTACCCATTGTTCAAACCTAAACACGGTTCGGGCACCGTCAAATGTGGTAGATTCAAGATAAATGGATAAATAATAATAATAAACAAGATCATAATATTGCTTTATGTTTATTGTCAAAGATATATTCATAAGTCATAAAATATGAGAAAAATCAGTTGCATCGTACCACACAACAGTTCAAAAACTATCATTACTTATTTTTTATTGTTATTACGTTATTTTCGGGTTTTCTTTAGTTCCGCCGCAAACACAATCTTTCAACAACTAATGCTCTACTTTAGAAGCAAGAATCACTCTTTGAGGTTTGAGGTACCGTTAGAAAGATCATTTATTCATTGAGACAAAGTTGTGGGTAATTTTTAAGAGAAAATATAAAATTTAGGCCCATTTATCATATTATTGTCAATATCAATAGCCCATGATTTCGTCCTTAGTTCAGCTTGATTCATCTCATATAAGAATAAGTGTTAAAATATATTCGTTTTGTTTTGCATTGTCGGTGCTTTATGATGACAACAGTAAACATAAAACACTACAGTTACATATTCCTCCCATTTCTGCACTTCTCTTTTTTAAGGCTACATAAAGGCAACCAACACGTTAGGTAGAAGAAGTGATGAGCAAAGATGGTAAAAGTTTCACCGGTAAACCAGAGTCGATAACTAAATGGCTTGTCACTGATTGTAGAAATTTCTATTCTACTATTAAAGGATTTTCTTTTGCATCCAATTCAGACACAGCCTTACAGTTAAATGGTACGGGCTTGATTGATTTAAGCTTTTGTCAATTAAATCTGAATACACTATAAAGTCAAGAATGGCAAGTACATACATAGGTAATTTAACAGAAACGCTTTGATTATGATTTTTAAAATGTGTACTGAATGTTTATGTATTATTATGCATGTATGTACATACTTATAATTACGATTTTACGAGCAAGTTTTTGCTTAAAAATATAAAATGTTCTTTAATTCTTTATTTAACCAACAATGAACTCGCATATTCTAAGTTCACAATATTGGTTTTTACAATTGACAATATACAAGGGTTTACAACAATGCATGTAATAATTTAACAGGATAAGAATTGCATGTGTCAAGTGTGCATAGGGCATTATGATTTAAAAGGAAAATGTGTATACATTTTTTCTGGATAGTTGAGCACTGCTCATCAGACTATGTAATGTACATTTACAGTCAATGTTCACTTTGAGACTCAACAGAAAGTGCAAACTATGTACTTGTTGGCAAAGACGAGATGGTAATTTTGAAAGGAGCTTCGCTCTTCAAGACAATTGAGTTCAACGAAAAACGCTTCCTATTCATATCGCCAGCACCGCTACTTCATGTAACTTACTTCTGCCAGTCTTCTTTTACAAAATGCATCACACACAGAGAGGGAAAAACTGACGAGCATAAACATAAAACGCATCAAAAAGGAAGTAAAGACGAGCAAAAAATATATATCTCTCAAGTGAGAAAGACGTACAAAATATGTGAATAGTAATTACTCCATATTTACGAATTTTCCACCTTGTCACTTGCTTACTTTACTATGTATTATTCATACGCAATGCAGCAAACAGTAAACTAAAACTGTGATATAGGGCTATTTACCCATCTTCTCATTATCTTGTAAAACGTTCACAAAAGACGAAGGGAAACGGATTTGACTTTTTTGTTATGATAATTAGTGCCAGTCCTAAATTATTCGCTAAAGTGGCCTATAATGGGGACATGAGAAAGACATCAAAATACATTAAGCTTTTGGAGTAGCGCTACTGGTTATAATAGAAAAATAGCAACAACTGTAATGATAACTAATAATAACCAGGCAATTGGAAATGAGAAAAATGGAGTAAAGAAGTCGAGGTGTCTTGTTGCATTAATAAGAAAACACTACATATTTGAAATATTGCTCCGCGATTTTTTGCCTGAATTTTTTCGAAATGAAATGAAAGAAACGACAGGAAATGACTGGTGTACATGATAGTTCCCATTGGTTGATTCCGCACAAAAGGAATTATACAAATGTAATGGAATAATGCGCAATTCAGAGCTCATCATAGCTGTGAGAATTTAGGTAGACAACTCATTTGTTTTCTTTGGTCTTGCGTTTTATGTAGTAGCGGTACCGTTTATGTATATGTAAAAATATTCAATGGCATATTATTATATTTTGCATACCATTAAAAATAAAACTTTAGTAAGCACGCCGCATTTCACAAATAAATAATATTTCAACTATATCATTTAATGATCTTGTAAATCAAACGCTTATGAGAGAATGCGACGGATAGACATGGCATTAAACTATTGGAAGAGATGTATTAAGTCGTTACGTCATTAACAGCAACAATAAGCGCATCATCAACAGAGTGGACTAGCCGTTCCGCCGCAACAATGCTCTCCTGCCTTTGATATTGTTGTAGTGTGAACCAAATTACCAGGAAAAGTAGCATCTTAATCGTCTCTCTCGCTTGCTTCTTTTGTGCTTATCACTTGTTTATTAGAAACACGTCTCAAGATTAACAACACAACAGCATATGAGATGCGTAACTGTAGCATGTCAATTTTACCTACAAAACTCATTAGATATACACACATCACAAATTGGTCAAACCTGTAGCGGCTCTTCTTTATGAATTACATATAATGCATGGACGACCAAAGAGAATTAAATATCGCCTAGTTTATTATAGCACTTAAATAAGCAGCCAGTTCCATATATTTAATGACAATGTAATAACGAGGGGCTCATTGTATCTTCATTTTTACCACTTTTATATGTGTTACTTATCTAAAATGTAATGGGAAGCGGCATTTTTCTAGCATGTGTTTATGAAATTGGAATCGCATCCATGCTACGTGCTCATAGTTGGCTCGTCATGAGCCAGGACATTTTTATTACTTTGTTATTACAATTACTAGAATATTGTTTGTTATATGTGTGCATAATGTGTGGATGATGAGGACAAGATGTTTACTATATCTCGATAATGGAAAATACAAAGGGTTATTCATCGTAATCTGGGCACTTTATTGATTCAAAAAATTTTAAATACAAATTTTTTTTGAATGATTTGTTCGCTCGATGTGATAGCCGCCTTCTTTTACTACAGCCCTGCATCGTCGTTTCCAAGATTCATACACTTTTCCAATCAGGGTGGGAGGAATCTTATTCCACTCTTCATTCAGACATTTCCAAAGCCCGTCCAAAGTTCTTGCGCGACGCCTCCAAATAGCTTGCTTTAAAAACCCAAATCCAAAAAAGTCCAAAGGACTTATGTCAGGAGATTTTACAGGAATTTCTGAATTGGGGATGATTTGGGGACCGTTGTTTTCCTTAAGCTCCTCTGCATAGCGCTGAGTCTTCTTGGCAGTGTGAGATGACGCTG
>JAQIXX010000689.1:0-50130 GCA_034700605.1 Willowsia nigromaculata
CTCACAGACACACAGACGGGCAGGTGATCGCATAAACTATCTTAAATCCGTTTACAACGAATCCGATAGTTAATAAACTTTTAAGAACCCTCATAATTTAAAAAAAACCCATGCCAAGTGTCTTTGCAATCAATCTTTCTCTTTTAATAGCTCTGATTCCTTTGAATAACAACTATACAGTTCTTCATTTTAATTATAGCTAAACTGTGATCAAACGGCATAAGAAATATTATATTTCACGCTCTTGCTATATACTTACTTGAATTGGAGTAAAATATTATTCAGGAGATGGAGATATGGTGTAATATGCAGCCTCATTGATTCTTTTTAATTTTTTTAATTGATTCTTGACATTTCATCAAATTCCGATTATTTTCACGCTAAACTTCATTCAAATATACAACCTCAACAACAAAAGGGATGACTTTTTCGACTTTTATGTAGACGTCGTATTTATGGATGAAAAATTCTGCCTTTAAAATTCAAATCCAATAAAATTTCGAGAATTTGGTAGCTGCTGTTAGAAATGTATAGCGTTGGCGTTGGCGTTGAATGCATTATACATAGTCACAAATGAAAAGGACTTCAACAAATCTATGATAAAGGAAATAGTCAATAAACAAGCAACGGTGTAAGGAGAAATGAAATCCGATTTCAAAGGAAATCTGAAACTAGTAAAAAAGCAAGTTTAAAAGGAGTATCATCAGATCGTGGAAAAAGAAAGCAGCAATGTGCAATTCTATATATCTCATGTTTATTTATGCGTGTGTAGGAACAAAATCTGCACGAAAGACATGCAGTGTAGCATCTAAATCTGGATTCTGGATGTATGTATTTTGTATACTTTTAAATGTATTAAAAATGTATTAAGGGAGGAAGACTGAGAATAGTGACGATAATGAGGATGAATCTGACCGAACTGCTTCTACTGGTATGTATGGAACTTCTACTTTTCAGTTATAGAACTAGTGTAATGAAAAGTAATCTTGGAGATTTCTAAATAAAAGGGACAGATTTCTCCTTTGATCTTTTTTATATAACTGCCTGCGTCTCTGGTGCTTTGACTGTTGTTGCCGGTAATCATTATGTTTGAATGCATTTCTGATTTTCATCAAGACATTGATATCCTCAACGGCAGCGAATAACACACTATAATGGAGAACTTACACTACGATAGCGTTATGCAGCATTTGGAATGTGAACACAATAATTTGAAGTTTTAAAAATACATTTGAGAGGCTGTGACAGAAATCGTGCATTCCAATTTGCTCGTTGACAAAAGCTACAAGAAGTGAAAGCAACATTGTCAAAAGAAAGTTTTTAGTTGGTGGCTTAACATTGGTTGGTATTAAACAAATGAAAACGCGAGTGAACTTTTTAGAAAGAGACAAACACAAATATTGGGGGCTCATTATTAATTTCGTTGACATTTCACAACAAATATTCTTTGTAATGTTGCAATTTGTATCAAGTCATCAAGCTATTGAAGGAGCTAAAAAAATTTATTGCATATTCATGATTTGTTTTACGTATGTACAGATTGAGATGTGTAGGCACGTGCAACATGTACACAGTAATACCTATATAAAAGCACATTTGTTTGTTTATTCTCCAAAGGATGTACGACCGTCTTC
Organism: Willowsia nigromaculata; assembly: GCA_034700605.1. Taxonomy (NCBI): domain Eukaryota; kingdom Metazoa; phylum Arthropoda; class Collembola; order Entomobryomorpha; family Entomobryidae; genus Willowsia; species Willowsia nigromaculata. Next base: position 1,635 of record JAQIXX010000689.1, read on the forward strand.
AGCAGTAGTCTCTTGGCAAGGACGAAACATTTCAGCTCTGCAAGGCTATATGATTGCGTACCATGCACTGAATCAAGACAATCAAATTCGTTGGACAAGACCACTTCCTGCTGTATCAAGAACGTATAAGCTGCCGGATTTGGAATCTGACACGCCATACAGAGTGTGTGTCTTGGAATTGGCCACTGATGGGGATCCCAATGAAGCTGCTAGTACTTTAGCATCTCGCTCGGCGGAGACAGTTTTGAAGGATACGCATGTATCTCGATGCACACAAGTATGTACATATACGTCAAATATTATGCAAATTTTAATGAAAATTATGTATCTAACAATAGAATATTGCTTGTGTAAAATTTTAGGTGCGTTCATCCCTCTGATTCCGAAAAATGGGCTGTACTGATTCAAAGAAGACTTGGAGTGATAGTTGGTGCAGCTTTTGGAGTTGTTGTTTTTGTGGTTCTGTTGACAACATTGGTTTGCGTCAAGCTTCGTAAGCGACGTCTACACCGTCAACAGGTTTGCGTAATGTTTGCCCTACTGATTAAATAATTCTAATAACTCTTACTGTGGGAAACTTTCTTTTGAAATATTTTATCATTTTAATTTTTATACACAGTTCACTGTGTTTTAAATTTTGTAGAATGGAAAGATTGATCATCATTTGACTGATGCTTTAACTGCCCCAAACAATGTGGGAACTCTTGGAGGATATCATCACAATAACCAAAACAATCACCGACATCATCATCTACATCATCATTTGCATCACGGAAGCAACGGAAATGGAGGTACGTCCTCACCCGGAAACCTCAGTCCTGAATTTCTTACCTACCGCCATTATTCCCTTACCACTGACAGTGGTACCTGCATTCATCCGTCTCAGACGACAACAACGGAACTAGAAAGATTATGATATCATCCTAATGATGACATCATACCACCTCCTCCACTGTTGAACACAGATGAATCGCAAATGTAGTAGTAGACATTTTGCAAAGTGTACTTGTATATAAAACATAAACCTACTATTGTCATTATCATGTACAGATGTATTATTTGTAATTAATTGTAATTAAATGTGTATATGTATAATATGTACATGATTGTAAAAATGTAATAAAGTAAATAAACAATTTTTAACAACTCTCATCTCGCATGGAATTTTGCAGTTTTGTAAACGTTTATATATATGTACGTGTATTTATAAAATTTATATGAATAACCGTCCTTTCATGTTACATGTTAAATATCTCAAAATAAAACAACACACTCAACTCAACCCTTGTCAAAGTGCAGGCTAAGTAGACTTAGTGCGTGTGATGTTTTATGAAGCTCATAGTGCTTTCGATAAGTAGAGAAGCAAGATACTAGAGGAATAGAAATTCTTTTCGTTACCTATGACCTACCTATTATAGGAATACATGAAAACAAACCATTTGCTCCGAACAAATAGCATGTCAAAACATTATTATACTCATACGATTATTAAGAATGTTCGTAGCAATTAGTAATACGTATGTCATTTTAAACGTTTATTAATGATTATGTGAAAAGATGGCTACAAAATCCGATTAAGCATCATTTCTTGTACTGATTTAGTGAGGTGACTACGTGAAAAAAGCTTCATCCGCAAATATCATGGTATGGTAAAATAACTTAAGTTTTCCAACACCTAAGTATTAAATTAAACCTGTCCTACTATGTATGTGACTGTGAGTTGTAAGAGTTTGTTAACTGTGGGTACTGTGTAAGACAAATAGATGTTCAAACAAGTCCTTTATTGTCTACAAATTTTTAATTAACTACTTACTAATATTGTGCAATATCATACACATCTCTACTCCTACGTAATGAAAATAAAGCAAACTCATAATGTATTCGAGTATTTGGGAACTTTTACCAGGTATATGGTTAGGTTAGCACTTCATTGAGTTAGTTAATTATGACAATTGGTAACTTTTAAATAATTGTAGGTAACTGTGTCTAATTCACAAAACTTTTATTTACACATAAAGCTTGTACATATTTGTAGCATGAGCAAGATCTCAAAGAAACTTAGCTGCGTAAATGTGAGTGATGATAATGATAATTTGTGCAAACTTTACAAAGTCTCAGGCAATATTATCACTGCTGCCATGATTTTTTGTTTGTTTTTATTTCCTAGATCGTAGCAGGGTAAAAATCCATAAACAGATCATGAAGATTAAATATTAAGGCAATATGTTTTCAGTCCACAAGTGTATTTATGATTTTATTTTGAAACTGCAACTAATCTAAATAAATACGCTGCGAATCCATAAATAAACATTTCATTCATTAAACTTATTTTATTATTCCAAGCACATAATATGTAGATGGATTCAATTGTAATATAGAACTAATTACAAATATATATACACGTTCTGTAGCAGTGCTAGGTAGAGTGTAACAATACATTACAATAATTTATTACCCAGATTTTAGAAATAAATTAATCGTATACAAATGTAGATATGTAATCTGCGTATTTAGAGGTTAATTAAGCGAGCATGATACTGATGAGCGTCATAATCATAAGAATTCACGAGGAATTCCAAAACGTCAACTGTCCAACCTACGATTATAAATATAAGTGTATACCTAAGCATTAATAAACATTAGAACAGAAAGAACCGACTCCATTTAACGGTCATTTCCCCGAAAACCTATATTGTTGTAAATTAAGAAACCATCAACATACAATGAACGTCAACAATAAAATCAAAGTTAAAAGCGTATTATAAGAATGTCTAATGGTCATGTTTATTTGCATTCAAATATATTTTAAGTTGGGCAAACATTTTGCTTGCATAATATATAACAAAGCCTTTTTTTTGTGGATTTCTACTTGCGAACACTTCCACCATTTTTCAGTAAAACCGGCATATTATCTAAAACCTTCAATAAAAGTTTATCAATATAATCCTCCAAATCACCAATTTTTTGCTTTTGGTTATCTACGATGCTCTGAAGATTTACAATCACCGCGACAAGTTCCTCCTTTGATTTACGCTCATACTGTTTGAATGTCTCTTTAGGAATCTTGAGGTCTCGGATACTTGGCGATCGCTTCAGCAAACCTGGTGACCTCTGTGACGGATTTTGAACAGAACTGCTACTACTATTCCCACTTGCACCATTATTTTGTTGGTATATGTCATCAACACTTAAATGCTTTGATGATGTGAACATGGCCCTAAATGTTTTTTTGACACTACCTTTCCCAGAAGAAGCATCCATCAAATTTGACATGCTAGCGCTCACTGATAACTTGGGGGGAGGTTCTGGAGTTGGAGGTGCAGTCAAAACTCCGGTTGGTATAGCAGAGGACGATGATGCCTCCTCCTCTACAATGACACTTGGTAAGTGAAATTTTTTTGGTTTAGGAGACGACTGAATGCTACTGCTCCGAGATGTTGCTGGGGGAAGTAGTGTATCCGCAGTTGTGCTTTGTTCATTTTGCTCTTGCACATCAAACAGGTCTCGGAGACCTGATCTTTTGAACGTTTTTGGGGTTGTGGGAAGACTAGAAAGGGAACCGTTGAGTTTATCTGGGATAGATCCCGATACAGATGTGGAGCTATTTTTTAAAGCGTTGTCAATTTTCAGTTCAAGAGGTGTATCCTCCTCCTCATCTTCACTGGATCCAACACCTGGATCATCATTTATTACTGGTAGATTATTGTTCCTATGAATTCGAGATGCGCTACCACCATAACGTAATGAATCTATACTGCTAGACAGTGATTCCTTACTGATGCCATTATGTTCTTCTTTCTTTTTCTTATTTTTCTTCTTGCCCAAGCTCAAAATGCTCCCTAAAGATGACCGGAAACTATCTTTTTTAGCCTTTGTAGCCAAATCATTTGTGGAACCATTTCCTGTACTTGATTTAATGAGAAAGGAAACCCTAACTTCTATCTCACCACGGTACTTGGTATCTTTTTCGTTGCCGGACTTTGGCTTCAATGGGTACCACTTTGGTCTCGGTCTTGCTGTTACGTCAAAGTCAGACAAAGGCAGAGCTACTCTGCCCAAAAACTTATCACCGATGGACGCCTTATGGAGAACTTTCAAAATGATCTCTGATTTATTACTCTCCGACGCAGGTATTGGGATATCACATCCTTCATTCCATTCCAGAAGATGATCTGATGCTTTCTCTTTCGTTGACGATTGAAACTTTTGTTTTCCAAGCGCAAACACGATGTAGGCATCATTTGTACCATTTTTCCCTTTTGATATAAGATCTTTTGTGTGGAGCACTGCCACTTGAACATGCGTTGGAGTTAACATTGCAGGTTTAAGATGTGTATCGGGGGCGTTTGTTTAGCCTAAATTTTAATTAAGTCCTACGCTTTGTCTTTCTCAATACGACGTGTTGCAGATTGATTTCTCCAATATCCTTTTTTATGTTAAATATCACTGACCGACCCGAGTCCACTCTCTTTCAAAGTGTGGAACTTTTGGTGTTGGATTTTGCTTGACGGGCGATAGTCCCATCAAGGTTTTGGCATGGATGATGTGTTGATGCACAGTTTATTTTCACTCTCCGTAACTCAGCCTGTGATTAATATCTTGGAGTAGTTTGTCACTCACCTCTCGCTAGGTAAGTTTGGAATATGTGTAGAGACGTTTGCACTAATATTTTAATAATAAATTTGAAAGGAAAATGTCACGAACGCGAAACTAGTATTTTACCTATTGATATGAATTATATGAATTCATCCACTTGATCACAATGTTTGCGTCAAAACAGAGTTAGATTTACAGTTCGACTAATGAATGCAAATGAGACCATTAAGTATTTTAATTCTGTTCATCACCAACGCGCTTATCAGTGACCTTCAGGTATGTTACTGCTTGTTATATTACTTACAAAGGAAAGGCATAATGTATATGGCACATGCAACAAAAGCAGAGCACTATGCGGCACGATGTCCTTTTGGTGTATGTATTATGAATATACTTATCTAACTAATTATTGCAGCAAACTGCAAACTCACAACAGCAGCAGAATAAATCAACTTTGGTGAGATAGAAGTGAGATTACATTACCTAAACAGATTGGAAATGGATTTTTTGTCTCTTTTCCTTATGTATGCTATGAACATTATAAAGTTCACAGTGTGATTTTCAATTTTACCTTGTTGCTTTAGAAGTATGATATGATACGAATAGTACCATAAAACTAATGGTCAAACAAAAAATTTGGATGTGGGAGGTCATTTTATAGTCATTTTATATTTTACTTGTTAAGCCCCTATCCATCATGTCTAGCACAGTTGTTGTCAATCCATATTAAGCTTGGCATTTAACTAACAACTTTGAAATTACTAAATGGAAATGGAATCCATTTTGTAGATTGTGTATCGCTTGCACACATAATTGTCAATAAACCAGTGGCAATTAATCCGTTGGTAGTTACGCATCTACTACATAGTAAGAAAAACCATCTTTTCCGAGGGTGTTCACCGTTCACCTGAACACGGAGTAGAGAGATTATTTGTATCTACATATTAGTAATTTCAGTTCGTCGTGATCATGAAATGATTATGAATGTGTAAGCTGAGGGTATTATGATACTGTCATGGCACGAATCATGGTATTTGCTATACAAATACTTGTTAGTCATGCACATATTTTTCCTAATGATGATGCGATGTTATTATAATTATGCTTCCAACCTGTTGGTCTTTTTATTACAAAGTAGTATTACAATCCACGATTCTAACCACAAAAATGTAGAATGTGGTGACATGCTAATATAAACTAAAAATATGAATGTTTCAGTTTTCTACTGACATTTTATTTTAAAGTTTGTGAGGTACAAAAGAAGTAAACTTTTCAAAGAAAATTGATGAGTTTATTTGATCATTGTGAAGGTCAATCCAGTCCATGTAGCTTGAAATTCTGGTATACAAGCCAGGTACGCCATTCCCGCAGATTCCCAACCCAGAAGATACTATCCCAATAGCGATCCAAACTTTACCTCTTTTGACCATAAGCGCAGATCCGCTGTCACCCTTTTTAACAGATAAGATAAATAGTGTTCGTCATTGCAGGTAAGATTGCATTTATGTTGACATAACCATAATGACTCATATATCAATTGTAACACTCATCAGTACATGACATAATTTTTACTACATTGTGAATAAAATTATTATAGCTTCCTTTGACTTACGGTACAACTATCGACTCCGAGATCAATTGATGCTGCACAAATTATAGATGAGTCTATGCCCGTCCCAATGCTTACATTCTTTTCTTTCAAGATTTGAGCACAATCCTTATTATTGTACAATTTTAAGTTAATTTTTTGAAGTATGCTGTTGGTACCACCAGCCTCTGAAAAAATTCAACAAAACACACAATGATAATTTATACACAATTAATTTCTATATTTGCAAAAAATGACATTGCAATACGAGCAACCTCCAGAAGCCCATCCTGCAACTATTGCTATTTCCCCGTTCTCGTAATCAGAAACCTCTGTGTAGTTCTTTGCATTGGGTGTATTTGGTACTTTTCTACTGAGATCAATGTGACTTGTTGTAGGCAAACAGACAGGTCGTGTTCCATGGTTCCATTCGATTTTGTCTTCTAGCAATAAAAGAGCAATGTCGTACTTTCCAGAATTACTAGAGGCATCATATTGCGGGTGTCGAATGATCCTTTTGACCTTCACCTCCAATTCCCACAGGGAAAATTTGGAGGAGAATTTTGCTCGTTTATGGTTCATGTAATGAACAGCTAGTGTCACTGAAATCGTCTTGGGGGCATCGGCCACCCTACGACATTAAGGGTTTTGAGCAACTTTAGAAATAGCATTAATCTTTGCCAATACAAAATGAAGCCAATGTTTGAAATGTGTTACCTTTCTGAAAAATGTTTGAAACAATGAGCAGCTGTAATTACAATCTTTTCATTGACTATAAAGCCTCCACATTCATAGCGACCTGTTTCTTTAATGGAGACGAACCAAGGAAATTCCGCTTCCCTCACGTTTTCTCCGCCAATAATTTTTGGATTTCTGTAGTAAGTTTGTCCACACTTTGGGTCTATAAAAAGAACACTTGCTTACATTTCGTATTTCTCTTTATGTGATAACTGATAATGTGTCCTCTGGATATATATTTTACCATTATGAAATCCTCGAACTTCATAAAACAAGGTAACGTAACCAAACAAAACAGCCAAAACTTTTGTGACGAAATCCATTTTGTTTTTGCTTTTAATCAGGAGATTTTCCACAAATTTTAGTTGAAATGCGATAGTTATAATGCATTTGATTCTTGACAGATTCTCTTTTACAAAAGAGTTGTTTGTGATTTCAAGCCACGATAACGGTGCACTGACAAAGGAACACTTGTAATTACATGAATGAGTTCTGAAGGATCCGATTTGTCTTCTTCCACTGCCAAATTGCATCATTCTGGTAGTAAAGTGCTTAACACTAAAAAGTAAGTAGGTACATTTGCTTTTCCCATTGCGTTCTAAATAAAAAGTGTGTCTGTATCATATAAAGAACGCTATGCACATGTGACACAATTACGATTAATTAATTCCCTAGTAAATTTGTCCTCATTATAGTACCTTAAATGTGCTATAGGATATGAGCAGTAAAGATACTATATTGTATACCTACTCCAGTCCCAATTTCATGTTTTTTTTATTTGGAGGTCAAGTTCACACATATGCGTTCTTTCTTTTGCAAATAATGCTCTTTTGAATCAACTTTAAAACTGACTTGGTGGAAGTCATCATTTTATAAATTTTTTAGAATGCAAATTATCTAAATATTTCAATATCGGTCTTTGGAGTGCATTTTATCCTCCTATTGATGCGCAGCTTTTCACATTTTAATTTTTAACAGCAATTAAGTGTTCTTTAAAGTTAGTGCAAATATTTCAGCTTAAAAACAATGCATGTTAAAGACACATAAGATTATGTATTTTGCAAAACATAAAATCTTGACCTCAATACTGTCTTAATTAGTTCACATAGGCTCCAGCAATACAAAATGTATATTGTTGTATGCTATGCAATGCAATGTAAACGTGAGTTATTCCCTTCCCATTGGCATGAGATGCGGTGCGATATTCACTCATGCATTAATATTTTATTTTGCGATGAGAATTATCATTATTTATGCACATCAGCAGCATCTAATTTTCTCCTCTCTTATATTTAATAACAGGTAATGATGGCATATATAAATGTCTACCCGATTAAATATACGACGGAATCAGTATCAGAAGAAGGTAAATGAATTATTTGCGATGAAAATGGAACCATCATCCTTTCAATGAATCCCTTTAACCTACAAAACAAAGCCAATGTGTTGAGCCACCTTCAATGCTTATAAGATGTATATTTTGTACATGTGAAAAAAATCTTTTATATGGTGGACTCGTCAAATGTCTATATTTTCATGATTGATTTAATAAAACACTGTTGTGTTGGTTTATTAACTTGTTTCTAATACGCACTAATCAACAACAAGAATCATTTTGAATAAAAACACAACTGCGCTTATATAGTTATTACTTGAGGTCAAATAGTTTGGAAGTTGCTTCAATACCAAACCTTACGCTTCCTTAGGCATGCGTACATAATTGATGGAGAAAAATATAAAATAACTTTAATACATAAATACATTAGGTATATACTACCATTTTGTACTTTTCTTCTGAGGACTATCCATTTCCATTATTTCATGCACCAACACAATTTCGGTTTAAAAGTCATATTAATATTAAAAAGAAGGTACATTTGTCGGTGAAAGTAAAACAACGTTTCCAGAACGAGCAACAAGAAACACTAATTATTCAAGATTGTTCGTTAATGCTGGAGGGTAATAATGAACTTCATGAATATTTTCCATTATCCAGTTCATATACTCAAATACTCTAGTGTATAAACCAGGAGGTCTGGGATGAATGTCATCTCCTACTGAACAACTCGTTATTCCGAGTATAATGTGTTTTCCTTCTCGGCTGACAAGAAGGGGTCCACCTAAAAGAAGGAGAAAGGTCAAAAAATTATACTGTTTGCAAATGTGACTAGTCCCATTTTATGCAGACTTTTAACACACCACTGTCTCCATCGATGGTGTCACGAATTTCACCATGAAGCTTCCCAGCACACATGTGTGTTTTCACCAGATTAATATTCATAATTCCTCTGTCTCTGTATATTTCGTTGCAGACTTCATTTTCAAATATGTCAATTTCCACGTATCTAAGCTTGTTATTGTCATCATCTATAATTGGCAGAATTCATAATTACATTGCATTTCCATGTACATAATTAAATAATCCACCACCTTTGTACATAATGTAATTGTCAAATTGTTACTAACCTGTAACATTTAGCATGAGATGATCGAAACCTGAGGATACACATAAACAATCAGTTCAAACCATATATCAAATTTTCTTCGTATTTTGAAAATTTTTAAGAAATGTAGCTGATTAATTAATTATTAATCTCTTACCCCATCCAGGAGCAATTGCTTCGCCCCCATTAAAATTTTCTTTTGGTAGACATATAGGCTGAATATGCTCCGACCATTCTATATCTTTACTCAACTCCACTAGCTATAAATATCAAACCAATATTATGTCAGTACAATTATGCTGTAAAATATTCTATGACTAGTCAAACTTTAATTGCAAACCAACCGCAATATCGTTTTCCGTTAAACTATTTCGGCTGCCATACATGTTGTGCTTAATCATTCTCTTGATACTATAGGTTTCAGAGAACGTTTCATTTACTGATTGATCGTATTCTCCTAAAGTTACAGTGAAACTCCAACTGCTGTAAGGAGAAAGCAAAAATGCATTATACTTTTCTCGAGCTACCATAAAAATGTATCCGATTTGGACTTTAACTTACTATCTCTCAAAACTGTCAAAACAATGTGCTGCAGATAAAATAAAACGAGATGAAATAATGGATCCTCCGCATATATGTACTCCATTCCGTTTTATAGAAGCTATCCAAGGAAATTGGAAGTCTTCTGCAACTACTCCATTTATGACTCTTGGATTCCTCCGTCCAACCAAACCGCATCGTCCATCAACAGGGTATGCTGAGTTAACATAAAAGTTAGTACATTCTTTTGCACTTTCTCAAAGCCAAGGTGAAAGCAATAAAACAGAGTTTATATTACGATACGTCACTTGAATAATTACCTTTCACGTCATGAATAAGCCCAACAGAGAGCATAGAAAGTATGCATATTGAATATAAATTGTGCATTATTATGATTTGCACTGATCAATTAATTAGGTCGAAAATTGTATGTCAAGTTTTCCTTCCTTTCCTCCTTTCGCAAAATAATGCAAATGATTTTTCATTTACAGATTTTAACCACCTACTTGGCACTAAAAACTTTCGAGACAACATAAATACAGTGATGCCTATGTATGCAGTTGAATGTACACTTGAAGAATGAATGATGGAACAACTGTGTGGCACAGAGTATTTTATATTCTTTTAGTGGATTAGTGGATCTTAGTCAGCAGTCAATTTTACATCATGCCGGGACAAAGCTACTGGAGGTTAATTTCCCATCATTTACAATACTGTTTAGCACTTTTTATGGAAATTACTCCTAATGGAATCATTAGCTGCCAATTCTAAGTAGATAAATGCTCACTTATCGATCACACTTTGAGTTTTTGGTACAACAATGTTTTACACAACACCTGTAACACCAGAAGTAACAGGAAACAAAGAAACCTTCGACTTGAATTTCTAAATAATACGGTAGATAGTCTGCCAGGATGTCTCACAACTAGTAAGGCACGAGTTCACGAGTAGTTTTCCAGCGTTTTCATATGAGCAATTATCGGTCTTTGCCTTTATGGTAAATTTATTCTTTTAATGATTTCCTCATTTCCTTTCTTCGCAGGAATTTTCTCCCTTAGACAATTTAGTAATTGTTGGACCAAAGGTCATATATAATACTAGGAAAAGCAGATGTACTGCATTGTTAACCGTGAGGTCTTAAGACGTAGTTTTCCATCAGGGCACTTACAAAATATGAAAAAATATAAAATGAACAAAAATGTGGAAGTGATTTCATCATCAAAGATTTTTACACGCTACTAATCATTCAATTCATTCCAACTGCAACCAACATAATACATGAATGAATAATGTTTAGTTTTTATTTCTTTTCCAGACCAATAGAAACGCAAAAAAATATGCATATGAACAAACGTAAATATACACGCGACGAATGAATAGAAGATCTTCAAGGTTATCATAAAATGTACATCGCACTAACTATAAAGAAATATAAATAGGATTAGTGGGTCAAGTTCATTGACGGTCTCGATTATTCAATCAGACACCTGTAATGTATGCATGCAATTTCATTGATGTCGCAAACGAAACATGAATTAAAGTATTGTGTAAGCATGGCTAAGCTACATTATGCTTCTTTTTCTGGCTTAACTTTTGTACAGCTACCTTTACGAATTTTTCAATATCCTTTCAACTGTGCATTTCCGTCCGATTCGTTTTGGATGAGTTGAATGAATGAATGAACGAACACACCTGCGATTCCTGACTACAATACGGTGGAAACCTTGAAAAATGATGATGTTGTTCATTTGATGCGTAGTAGTTTCATCATAGGACTTGCAGGAATAATTCTACATAAAGCCTTAATATGCCTTCACTAGCTAAACTTTAGGCTTGCTTTTGGTGTTTTGAATATTGATCAATAGACAGCGTTATTAATATATTAGTTAGAAAAATGCGCAGTAGTTGTTTATCATCAAAAACCATACGAAAAGGTATGTGCATGATAGTTGGGAAACGAGATAAATCTGGTTTCCTTTTCTTTTACATGTTACGGAATAATATTTTCGTCGGAAGTACTTTCATCTATAAAAACATTGCAGAAAATCCTCCAAGCTCCTCAATTTAACTCAAAGCACAATGTTGAAAAGAAACTTTGAATCAAAATTTAAAATCTCATACTCATTAAACTTGATTTTTTTAATAATTAGGGGAGTGGTTGCTTTTAATACACAAAGCATATAAATATAATATCCATTAAAATCATATTCAAGAAAAGGAACCAACCTTTCCAACCCAATAATAATAATAATACCTCTTTCCACTCCACATATGTATATTATGATGACAAACGTTCCTGGGTTTGATGAACAATAGACGCTTCATGACTTCATCTTTATGACTTAATGCACTAAAGCATAATATAGGTGAAAGCATTTTCATATGTTGTTGATGTTTTCTCCGTTCTCGAACACTTGATTATAATATTTTCAACATTGTTCGAATAATCATATTACTGCACAATGTTTAAAACTGCTAATGGTTAATGGATTATCTATAAAATTAGATATTCCAACACAGTTAAGGGAGAAAGTAAATCCTACCTTCATTAAACTCCGTAAAATCTAGTATTTCATGTTTCCTTGATTTGATGCAGAAATGGGATTTTTTTTTGTTGTTTTTTGTTTCGAGCATAGTATTTTCTCTAAACAATAAGCCTGGCTTTCGCTTTGTTTATTTGCATTCTGTATAATTAAGTGCTTATTTTTAAATCTTTCGATCCATTTAACACTGAACTCCAAATACAATTTGTGACTTGAATATATGTGTACACATACTGTTTTTTATTTTAAATGTCAATGTCGCTGACACATACTGACAATCCATGACAAAGAAGTATTATTTATGAAAACCTGTAAAATCTAAACTGTCACAAATGCCAAACAATGGTAGCTAATCAATATGGGATTCAAGGACATACTTCCCAAGATTGAATGCATGGTGCGTTTATTATATTCAAGCAGTGGTACTTTTTTTTATTATCAAAAACCTAGCAAAAACAGTTGGTCACTGCAAAATAATTGCTGGTTGCAAAATCTTATACAATAATTATATATGCTGCAACCATTATGATGATTACAACTTTGCGACATATATTATGGCAGTAATTACTTCGGTAAAGTGAAGTAATAAAAAATTAACGAAAAGTGTCAAGAAAACCAATTTATGAGTTCTCTTGTATCCAGTGAGTGAAGGAAGAAACTCTAGTGTATATTCCTGGTAGTTTGGTGGCACATCCCTCTCCCACAGAGACAATACCATACGCTATTCTTTTTCCGGTGTCTTCTAACAAGACCAAAGGAGATCCTGAGTCGCCTTGACATGTGTCTTTTTGTCTTTCTTGAAATCCTGCGCAAATATGGGAGGATTTTGTATTCCAGTTTACTCTATGTTTCCTGTACTCCGCCTGACAAGCTCTGTTGGTCCAAATTGGCAAAGCTACTTTATGCAAGTTGGTATCTTCCATCCATTCCTGTACTGTAAAAATCAAATACATTGAAATTTGGAATCCACCAATATATCAATCTACCAATTATCGCTTGTTTTATATCTGGTCAAGTACCCCTTTGTGAAGGAGATCTAACTCCCCAACCGGCAATCACACCATACTCATCATATTCATGCTCTCTCGACGCTAAACATATAGGCTGTATGCGATTGCTCCATTGAATCGGTCTGTCAATCGTGAGGAGTGCAATGTCGTTTTCCACATTTGGTTTTAGATAAGAATACTTGGGGTGAATGAGAATGCGAGATATTTCAAATAGGTTGGTTAAGTTTGTTTTATCGGCCCAGTCGTTACTTCCTACAAGTATCTGGTAATTTTTGTACGAGTCAGTGCTAAAACATAAATATGATAAATATGATAAATATTATAGATGCAAATTCAGATTACTTTCTTGCATGGAGTTGCAAAATATCGACTTTTACCTGTATAAAGTTTCTAGAAAGCAATGGGCAGCCGTAACCAGTACTTGTTTTTTCACAATGAACGCACTACAGAAATGTACTCCGTCCTTTTGAATTGATGCCAAGAAAGGAAATTCTCCTAAATCTGCTTCCTCTCCCCCAAGAATCCTCGACTCTTTAGTAAATTGATGAATCTCACCGCATGAAGTATCTTCCGCCACTGTTTAAAAAGGAATCCAGATTAGAGGAATGTTTACATGAAACGAATGCCTATACATGTCGATAAATGTATAAACTTTTTAATAGTGTGCACAAAAAAATCAAACGTTCGACAAATTTTCTGGGGAAGTTAAAAAAAACAATACTATATCTCAAGTACAGCTAATGAATGTATTCTCTCCAGCAAACGCGTTCTCCAAAACAAGCGAAGAGAGCACCAAATACACTGCAAATCTGCAACAGGTAATTATCTTAAAAGTACGACGAAGAAGGTGGCAAATCGCCCTCATGATTGCAGTTGTGCAGACACATTCACACAAAAAATACAACTTCCTTTAAAAATTATTGATGATACACTTGTTCCTTATACTTATCGTTGCACTTACACCCGTTGATATGTTCTTTTGAAGAATATTCCCATTCCCTTTTTATTTATAATTTAAATAGACACTTCCACGGCCGGACCTTTTTGCTCTCCTACAACAAATCAGAATTTAGCGTACTTGTGACTTGCGGGGTGTTTCTGTCAAACAATATCATATATCGGCATTTGGTAGTAAGAAGCATTCAGCCCGGCATTGACCCATATAAATGAATATTGATATATGTGACTACACATTGTTTAAATCCAAACATTGTCGTTTTCATTACTAGTTAGGTTTTATGGTGATGCGTCAATTGATTGATTGCGGATGGAAATGCTTGTAATATGGAAGTAACCAACTTTTGCGTGGAAGTGAGTGCATCCTGATATGCTATCATAAACATGGCGATGACTGGTGACAATATTGTATACATTTTGTACCAACAAAGACTTCCATCAATAATTGATAGACATGCGTTGCCAGCAAATCAAGGATCAACATGTGCAAAATGTTTTACTAATTGGAGTATTATGCAGATTACAAGTTTTCTCGCATGCTTGCAAAGGTCGACTCTGGTTGGTGTACTTGAAAGCAGCTTTCATCACCTTATGTGCAATTATTCGGATTCCTGCGATCTTGAATTTAATGTTTGCTTTACTTGATTCGCTTGCTAGCGCCAATAATAATATTACGTATGCATTGTATTTTGTGTTGTTTGCGGTAAATGTTTTGGTAGAAACCGCTTGGGATGCATCGGGAATAAATTCACTATGCACGAAAATCATTTTATACATAGAATTACTAATATGTTGTCTTGTTCATATACGTGTACTCACAGGTGGTCCACGAATAAACAAGTACATATTTATCTTTTTCATCTTTGACAAATCAAAAGCTTTCACAATGAAACCATGAAATTATATATTACTTGAGACAAATGAATTATAAAATCTAATGTTTTAATACTGGTTTTTATGAACTGAGATTGATTTTGCGTATCATCCCGTGTAAGATTCGATCCATTTCCGAAAGTCTGAAACCAAGGTGTAAATCCCAGGTCTCCCATACGCTCCACATTTATTCCCATTTGCGACTATGCCAATGGCTACCCAAGTCTTGTTCCCGTTCAATTTTAAAAGTGGACCACCTGAGTCTCCCTTCAATTTGGTAACATTTTCATCCATGTAATATTCTGTATATCCATTAGTTATGAGATAATTTAAAGTTTGACTTACTGTACAGCTTTCCTTGCCTTGTTCCCCAGCACAGAGAAAAGATTTGGACGGAAACTTTGAGAAACCTTTATATTTATTTATGCAAGCATCCCTATCCCAAACCTTCACGCTTACTTTTCTAAGTGCATCCATCTCGTGTAGCCATTCATAATCTGTAAGGTGAACGGTAGTAGATATTAGCCTTAAGAAATCCGAGCTTAAGAAATGTAAGCAAATAAATATTAATAAGAAAGTACAGTCTTGATTGTGACTTATTTTTCCCCATCCGACCACCGTCGCTTTAGCGTCTTTTCCCCACATTGAACTATCAGACTGATCGGGAAGGCACACTGGTACGACATGAGGAGCCACAGCAATGCTTTTTGCCATTTTAACGAGTGCGATATCGTTTTCTTTGCTCACAGGGTCATACGTTGGATGAAGGTGGATGCGATTCAAGTTCATGAGAACTTCTGTCCCTTCGTTGTTATTCTTGAGGGAATACTCTCCAAGTGTTACATTGAGACTTTGCAAGTTGATTGAACTTTAAAAACCGTAAAAAATTGTTGTGCTACTTCATTATCGTAATATCCAAAGAAAAGACTTTCATTGTCTTACCCATCCTTTGAATACTCTAGATACTCGTTTTGGTGAAAGCAATGTGCAGCAGACAGTATGTACTGGTCGCTAATTACAGTTCCTCCACAGAAATGTCCATGTTTTGACTTGAAGGACACCACCCATGGAAATTCGCCTAAAATGTAGAAGAAATTTCACTTTTTGAAATTGAAACCTTCTATGAGCAGTGTTATCATTTTATATCCATTGTCTGCAATCCAACACCTTTAGCAGCAGTGTAACCACCAACAATTTTCGCTTCTCTTTTGAATCCAGTTTGATGATAATAACCACATTGTTTATTCTTTCCTATTTGGAAAAAAAGTTTGACTGTTTATTGTACGTCTTGAAGAAAAACTATACTTCATCATTCCTGGTTCTTAGCATAGCCTCTTACGTGATGGAGCTGCAAGCGATGACGTTTTAAATTCACTTAATACTATGCATATACAAGTTAATACATGCAAACTTATTTTTTGTGTCATTTTGAATGATTTTCCAACTTCGCCACTTGATAGGCCACTTTGAATTGATATCTTTGTTATCACTGTTTGTCAACAGAATTAGTTTCCCAAATATATTGGAAAACATTATATAGATTCCAATGTCAATGTCAATGTCGTTATATAATAAAAAATAGTTGAAGCACAATAATGACATGCGTTGCGGAACGAAATTTATTCGGTTATCTTCCTGCTTTTCTATCTTACGTATTGTGATCACTATTTTGCATTGCAAATTGAGATAGAAAATATTATCAGTTTTGTGCTTCGACTAAGATTATATTCTGGGTATTTTGGAACACAAAAAACTTGTTAGCGTCAAATGAAGAAATAAATCATTACTTTGGGCATGAGCTCAAGCACACTACTATAGACTTCAGCAAAAAAAGCTTCCTTCCGGCATCTGGCAAAATTGGAAATTGCGGAGTAGCATATTTGTATCTCATGATGATATATTGTGTCTGTAACCCAATCATCTTTACGTTCGTTATGTATTTCTTTTTTATTGATTCATATTCTTTTGATGATTGATTCAAATGATACTACGCTGCGCCAGGTTTTTATATTGCTTTGACCTTTGCAATGCATTGCAACTTTGGAATGTGAAATTCATGGTTAAATTTTGTGGTGCGCTCTCCATATTACTATTTAGAGGAGCTACAGGCAATTCACCCTGGAGAGCAGCAGAGATTTATATGGAGAATAGGAATCGTGGTACAAGATGAGCCCTTGAACTGAACTGATATGCTTTCAGGAATTGTACTCTCACGTACACTTAATAGGTATGCAGTCTTGAATCTGTGAATCTTTCTGCACATGAACGTCAAGATGATCTATTGTCAGGACTGAGTTCACTGAGATGGGAGATCACTCCTCCTGACTTTATACACTTAACATTTTTGTTAAGCGTTCAGAGCTGGTTTGAGCTTTGTATTTACAGCAAACGTGAAGTGGTTAGCGTTTTTATAGGAATGCTATTACATATTATATGCTAGAATTGAAGGAGATATTAATTTGTTTAAATGTTGACAGCAGAAGTATTTCTTAACTTTGGCAAAGTTTTTATTAAATATAAATAAAAGTCGATATGGCGGTATCAATTATAGCATGATCAATGAGTCAGTTATCATAAGCTACTATATCATTTGCTTCTTGATCCAGTTCAGATAACTTGAAACCTATAATGACAATGACATTAGACAATGTAATGACTGGTGCTAAAAAACACTTTAATAAAGTACTATTCTATTTTAACCTTTGTGTACACTCCGGGCACGCGGTCTGAGCACATGAATTTCCCGGACGATACAATTCCAATTGCAGTCCATCGTTTTTGCGAATTCTGCCCCATAAGTGGACCTCCGCTATCGCCCTTTGAAATAAACATAGCTCGTTGCATAATCAGTAAAGGAATTAAAGGGACCGAATACCGAACTATGTATATGATGTTTGCAACAAAGTGTTCTCATACTTAATACATCGAGTAGCAAAAGCATTCCAAACGTCAATAATTATTGTCATTAAAAGTAAAATATGCATAACCAACTTTCGAAATATCCTTTCCATCACTGCCAGCACATACAAAGGCTTGTCTATCAAATTTATAGTCTGCATCTTGGTATGACTTTTTGCAGGCATCCGCTGAAAAACAGAATGCATTCATAGCCTGTTTAAACTTGCTATGCTCCATGTCGGGAAAAATAGTACTCTACTTACAGTCCCAAAGTGGCACAGTAATTTTATGAAGCTCATTGGAAGCTGTAAAAGAGCCACACTGACGATAGCCCCATCCTGCCACAGTCACGTCACCATTTCCATACTCCTCATTTTGAACTTCCGGAAGGCAAATTGGTCTTAAACCATTATCCCACACCATATCACTATGCAGTTCTAAAATGGCTGGATTCATTAGCAAATGAAATGATTAACCCTTCAAGTAAAAGACGACATGACAAGAAGCAAATTCTCGTCTTAAATATATTTAGGCTTGATGATATGTGAGTGACCTATATCGTTGTTGAGATCACTTTCGTCAAAATCTGGATGCAAAACTAAGTTTTTCACCTCGATGATCTTCGAAGGGTCCTCACTATCAAGCTTGACACGACTGACGGCGACTTTCATGCTATTGAGAAGGACGCTGGAATAAAACGGGAGCAAATTATTTGAATATAGAGTATTTTTGTTACGACTTGGCATTAAATATTTGCTTCACTTACCTGTTGTCGCTATTGTAGTCTATATGCTCATTAAATCTTTTACGAAAGCAGTGGGCAGCAGAGATCACAAAACGGCTGCTAACCATAAATCCTGCACAAAAATGTTGTCCTTTGGACGACTGAATGGAAGTGATCCACGGGAATTCTCCAAAGGTTGATTCGTTACCTCCCATCACACGACCAGTTGCTGACCAGTGTCGACCATGTTCACTTTCGCCACAAACATCTTTGAAGAGATCCAACGAGATTTTTGGTTTATGCCTTTTCAGATTATAGTTACTTACAGTATCTAATTTAATTATTTTAAACTTACTCGAAGATAAAGAATCTACACCATTATGCACATGTCTCGCATATACGTTCCTTGTCTTATGCAATAGCAGCCATGCCACATAATGGGTGAGGATAAATACTAGTGGAGGCTTCATAGTGGATTTTCACATTCAATGAATGAAGAGTAACGCACCTTTCCAGATAGCCTTTTCCACTGAATAAAATTATCCCCTACTTTAAAGTAGAGTTGATGTCCTATAACTAGTAGTCTCTGAGATCAAAATCATAATTCACGAGGAATGCATTTGGGTATGTCATATTTATCGGATTAGGAACAAGGAAAATTCCTTTTGTCTTCCTCTACTTAACAAATTCATTTTATTAGCGTCGAAACAACCATTAAAGTGACAGATCTCGGAGAAAAAAGCTTAGAAAAGAGTGCACAAAGGAAAGAAGGCTTTCGATTCAGACGAGATGAGTCAACAGTTAAATGTGACAGATATATGTCTTGTTTTAGCTAAACATTTTTTAATATCCAGAAGTACGCAAGTGCATACTCTCGGAGGCATTCAGAAAGGGAGACATATTGGAAATGCGTATGATGCAGTTTGTCACAGTATGAGAGCTTCGCTCGACGTACCGGCTTTTTCCACTTCCTATTCCTTATTCTAGTCTACATCTAGTTCCTTATACAAGCAATTCGAATTACGTGGAATGAGCTGTAACACTCGCCGTCATCCTCGCGCTTCTTTTTATTTTTTTGACATTTTTACTAGAACAAAAAATGTAATTAATGTCTTTTGTCATTTTATGAAGAAACAACATTTTCCTGTCGCTTTTATTGTTGTAATTATTAGAGGAACTTTTTATGACAATATTTTAACAAAACGTAGTGCATTGGTGGAGATCTAGTTCAGGGTGAAGGCTGTTGTTTCTCCTGTGGTGAATGATCACAAATGATCGAATATGTGCGGAGGGAGCGGCGGCACGTTTTGACGTTCAAATTGTAACCATTTATGCAGCCAAATAAGATGCAGCTCTATTATATTATTTGCAGTTATCCTGCTATCATTATTATGGAGTAATATGATACTCTCCGTATATCTAGTTGTTTTATTACGATTTACTGGGTCTGTATGTATGATTTGCAGAAAATGGATGTGTCACATGCATGCGTCAACGCTAACACAAGTAAGTTC
The DNA here is from genome assembly GCA_034700605.1 of Willowsia nigromaculata. NCBI lineage: Eukaryota > Metazoa > Arthropoda > Collembola > Entomobryomorpha > Entomobryidae > Willowsia > Willowsia nigromaculata. The sequence goes on from JAQIXX010000689.1 coordinate 22,060, forward strand.
TCTTGACTATTATGAAAATGCAACCAGTTTGTCATCCCGTTCATGTGAATATCGATTACAACGAATAATGCATCATTACATTATTATTACTTCCCTAATTTTACGTCTTCCGGATCCGCTCATCTGCACATGGCTGGATTGAGCTGGAGCTGGAGAAGCGACTGGATTATTTCGTCAACATCTATCATTTCCATTTCCATGGCTGGAGAATTACAGGTCCATGTTATGTAGTTTGATAAAAACAGAGAGTCTATTTGTCTATGGATTTTTTAAATTTTTAAACATTGTAAGACTACAAAAATCTAGCTAAAATACTAGTTAGGTGTCATATTATTTAAATTCCAAAATTATACCATGCATGGAGTGCAAGAACTAAGGCCTGCATTTTGTGTAGACGTCATAAGTAAGATATCCACCATGAAATTTCTTCCCCTGTCTGTAATCAGATTTCAAGAAGTATCCTATTCATGTTGAAATCTGTAAAATGTATTAAAATACTTATAGATGGGAGCAAGTAATTCTGCCACTCCACCAAGGCATTATAGTTCTCAGGAAACTGTCGCTTCAGAAGACCTATCGTTATCAGTCGTGTCTATTGACGATACGATTGATTCGTTTGATGATCAGGACAAATCGACTATTTATGCACAAGGGGATGGCTCTCGCTCCAGGAACGAAGTTTTTACTCTAGTGACACCAGTTGTTTCAGAAAAGTTGGTAAGGTCTTCGTGCAAATCATTTTGCTTCCACAAACGTGCTTGGGAAATAGTATTGCTTTTTTATGAGTTTTGCTTTCGCTTTCCAAGATTCAGGCACAGGAAGAGCAAGGTATTTACGTTAGCGGCAGCGCTTCATTCAAACTGGATTCCACTAGCCAGCAAAAGAAAAAGGTAATCCTTGAAACCTTCCTGTCCACTAGTATGCAGTTGTGATCAATCATGCATTAATGATTAAAATGACTTACTCATAAACTATCAACTAGACGTGTGGGTGTTGTTGCGGCAGACGGAAATCAGATATGAACGAAGTTGGCAGCTACGAAAGCTTTGATACTGAGTACCCTCCAACAGAAATCATTACTCTAAAGTCGGACGACGACTTGCTCATAAAACCAAAGGACGTATATCCATTGAGCAAGGTGGCATCCTTAGACATGACGGCGTCGCAAGTTAGGAAAAGTTTAAAGAAAAATCGTCGAACTCAAGTTCCAGAGAAACCGGATAGACCTATGAGTCTGTGGGGTCTCATAAAAAGTGCAATTGGCAAAGATTTAACAAAGATGCCGCTTCCGGTAAATTTTTCAGAGCCTTTATCCATTCTACAACGGCTCACTGAAGATTATGAGTACAGTCACATTTTGGATAGAGCAAGTCACATGCAAGACTCATTGGAGCAGTTGGCATCAGTTGCGGCTTTTACTATTTCTGCTTATGCAACGTGTGCGTATCGAACAGCAAAACCATTCAATCCTTTGCTAGGAGAGACTTATGAGTGTGACAGGTTTGGAAGTATTTATTTACGGCAACACTTTCTCCTGTAATTATAATCGTAACGTAATAAAAATATGATACTATTCAGAACGGATGATCTTGGATGGAGAGTAATTGCAGAACAAGTTTGCCATCATCCTCCAATAGCTACTTTACATTGTGAATCGGCCTTTGGATGGGTTCATTGGCAGCAGTTCACCATGAAATCAAACTTTCGTGGAACATATTTAGAAATCATTCCTCTAGGCGTTGCACATCTACGCTTCAAAAGAGGCGGTAACGGCATAATGGTTTTATACATTATTTTTATAATTCATTTCAAAAGTAATAAATAATTTTTCAAATGGGCCCACGTTTTATTAGGTAATCATTACACATGGCGCAAGGTTTCAACTATCGTTCGTAACCTATATATGGGGAAACTTTATATTGAGCAGGAAGGAGAAATGGACATTTTTAATCATACGACATCTGAAAAATGTCACCTGAAATATACAAGTGGAGGAATGTTTTCACGAGATCGAAGTGTAATAACAAGCATGCAGTCTTGTCCTCTTTTAAAAAATTGGTAACGAAGGAATGGCAAAGGTAAAAATGTGGAGTACCCTTTTTCATCAGCTTGGCAAAGGTGATTTTATGGGTCTCTTGGCTTCATAAATAATCATATCTCAACAAAGAGGCCTTCTTGACATTACCATTAATCACATCAAACGGTGCAACCAGAATTATAATTGGTATTTTAATTTTAAAGATGTCGTTATGTATGCATAGATAGTCTCAAGTCCACTTCCATAAATGAAAAACAAACTATAGAGAATGGACCCAAAAAATCTCCTTTGCCATTCCTTCGGTTACGAAACAATCATTGAAAAGAGTGCTCCACTGCGTTATGTATATTTGTATATGAAAGATTGGCTTGGCAAAGCCAATTGCGGCCTAAGTAGCTAATTTGTAGTTTGAAATCTTACATCACAGGTGACTGGAACTATTTATAACAAGGCCAATGAGCCAAAATGGGAGATTCGTGGAGAATGGGACTCTGAAGTAGTAGCAACCAGACTTGATGATAAAGGAAAACCTTCCGGTGAATCGAAAATGTTATGGGTGAAAAACCCAATTCTGTAAGATATATACAACAATTCGGTCTGATTTCTCAGTTCATTATTATAAACATTAGCATTGCGAATGAAACTGAATTTTATTCATAGTCCAGAGGCAGAAGCACGGTACTTCTTTTCTGTGTTTGCATGCCAGCTAAATGAACCAGAGGAAGAAGTAGCTCCTACTGATTCACGGAATCGTCCAGATCAACGCTTCATGGAAAATGGACTGTGGGATGAGGCAAATGCGGAGAAACTGCGTCTTGAAGAGAAACAAAGAGAAACTAGAAAAATGAGACTTGCAGAGGCAACCGCTACTTTTAGCACAAGCTCAAAACTAACAACGAAGTCTGTCAAAAGTACTCATAATAGTACGGCCCCAGGTACGACAAATACATAAAAAAATTTAAAAGCATTATTGCATTTACTTTGGCACAAATTATGACAAAGTTTTGTTCTTTATGAATGCTAAAGAGGATGGAGTAGAACCATATTACACACCAGCCTGGTTTGTCAGGCAACGGGACCCCTTATCTGGTCAATACATCTACATGTACAGCGGTGAATATTGGCCTTGTAAAGAAGCACAAGACTGGGATCGATGTCCAAACATATTTGATAAATAAACAGTTTTGCAGGGAATATGCAATCGAATGTTGCAACACCAACGATATGTTGTTTTACCAGATCGTTATACAATCGCCAAATCATGATGCATTTTCATTATCATGATGTGTTGAACATTGTACATATTGTATCCGTGCAATGATTTGATTCATACTGTTACAACTGAAAATTTCAGCCCTCCAGTACAATTCAAATGATATTGAATAATTAAGTTGATTCATTTAAATTGTGCTTGAAATAAAGTGCAAATCTTCATAGGTATTTTTGTTGATTCGTTTTGTATTTATCATACAACCGTAAAACTTGCTTTGATACGTCCGTAGAAGTGCGTTTAAAACTGTGAAAACTATGCAGTGTATATCTCCACTGGAGATTCTCCAGCTCCATGTGTTGGAGCGTTGCCTTCACCGCACCACACCGCAATGAGTCGGTAAAACAAATTGTAATATTGATAGTGTAACTCTGTTGGATATTGAAATGTGGGTAGGGGGCCTGGACAGCGGACAGAGTTATTCTACGATTCATATCAATCTAGCAGTAGTTATTTGACAACGTGTTACCATCTAGGTGGCAGCTTGGTCTGGGAAACCATAATGTTGGAAACGGACTTATACCTTACTCAAAGAGTGTAGGTATAAATGCAAGTTAAACCTCTGTAATAGAGTCGACATATTGTACTAATATGTATGTGAGTGAACATAATTCACTTCCTAACTCATCAAGGGCAAGGAGAAAGCAAATATTATAGGATTTAGAAGCTGATAAGAGTACCAGTACCAGTAGCCACCTGAAGTATACTACAGACAGAAAAAAACTCAGATTGATCTAACTGAATTTTGTAAGTGCTTTTATATGTTGTGGGTATGGTATGACTTCTGAATCAAAACCACCAATGCAATTATGCTTGTTTACTCTTATTTGCATATAATCGCATTAAATTCAAGCACGATTAAAAAGGTACACCCAACCAATTACCAATTTTGATTGATACAGGAGATGACCTTCCAAAATGAATGGGACAAAGCGGAATAACCATGTACATATATACAAGCATTTATGTAATCTTTTTGTTTCGTATCTACATATCCACGAAATTGTTTTAGATCTTCATTCATCTTGACCATCTTGATTTACGATTGCAAACTTTTGACAATTTGTATGAGAGTGTGCAAGTTGTTGTTCTGGAAAGCATTGAATCTACTCAACATGAAAAGCTTAATTATGTGTAACTCTAGTTGGGTTTTTCTGAGAGTGTGCACGCGTGAGAATGTCCGCATACGGACAGTTGTGACATTGAAAGATTGAAAGGACATTTCCGTTGGAAATATTGCAAGCTCAGGCAATATGAAGTTTAATTTGCCATAACTCACCGATTGAACAACGTGTATGGCTGCGAATAATGCTTTATTTTATTATTTCTATCAGTCGTTCATGGTCTATTTTTAGACCCCTTTATTTTATCGAGAACGTATCAATCAAATGGGCGTGAAATTAGCTATACTATAACTTAAGATTAGATACATCATAATCATAGTTTTAACGATTTAATAATGAATGTACTACGTCAAATGTAATTCAGAAATTAAGTTTTGCTAGAATAAGTATATTATTTGTAGGAGACAGTCACATGAGTAAATGCTGGCAATATCCGTTGCAATAAATAATTACAGAAATGCAAGTTTAGTGTGTCATGTTGGAACATATTGTCACACTTTCACCAGACTTCTATCTTAAGTACAGGAAAGAATGTTTATGACGAGACTTTGCTTGCATTTCTCATACTGTATGAGTCATACAACATATTTCTGCCTGATAATGTGAATGTTGAGCGTGACAAGCTTTGTGACAGCTGGTACCCTTCAGCTTTTTCTTTCAATCACGTAATATGAATACTGAATAAGTCTTTCATAAGTTTAGAAACAAATTATCAAACACTATTCTGCTAATATTCAACCAAGCACCATTTGTTGACTGTTCCAGCATGCATGAACTTTGCTGCCCATTTGTGAGCAATTTATCATTACCATATGAATACATGTTATGTTGTTCATATGGTATGGCAAAGTTGAAGCAGAAAATTCCATTCTATTTTTGCTACAGAAATTTTTTAAGCTTGATGGAAGTAAGGTATAGGCTACAAACCAATTGTTATGATGGTACATTGTAGTTTGCTTCCACACGATTCATTTATACAACAAACTTCTTTACATTCATAGCGTGTTCTGCAACAATCGTCGACACGGACCAGGAAGAAATGCCAAACTAGGCCACAGTGGTTTAATCATTTACCTTTAGCATTCAAGTAGTGAAAACAACCTTACATCTCTGTGTACATTTTAAACAAAAAACTTGGTATCCAAAAATATTTCATAACAAAGACTGCATCATTTATAAATGTTGTCGAATTGGATTTTTTATGCTAATATTTTAAAATTTATCTGCAGCACTCTTCATTTTAAAAAACGACTAGGTTTTGTAACATGATTCATGAAGGTACTTATGCATGACTGATGCTTTTCTTAAAAATGTCTTTTCTCTCAGGCAGTACAATAGTATATTACTTCTTATTTCGTGTATATATGTGACCTATTTACTTACCCTTGTATATGGGTATATGTTAAGCCTTTTAAAGTTGTGTTCAGCACTAATACAATAATGCATATCAACCAACATGGTATACTGACGATAACATTTTCCTTTAGATTTGTTTAATCATAACAGGTAATCTGGCTTTCTCCAACTTGCCATGTGCCATGAAAGCGAGAGAACGAGAGTACTGCGAAAGTATGAGAACCGTATCGATTTGTCACAGCGGTTGTGCTTTGAATAAGAAGCCGAAACATTTTATGTGGCAAGGTCTTTGAAGTAGTGGTAAATGAAGGATATGCCGACACCACTCGTATAACGTGTTTTTCATATAGTTCAACTTGAACTAAATTTCCCGTCATGCTTCTATTTCTATAATGCACTATTCTCCATCAAGCAAAAGCGTTATTGTGTTTATGTAGTTTTCTCCAGAAATTTACTTTGTCGTGCTTATAAAGTTAGCAGTCTTAGTATTTTATTTTTTTGTATAGCACGCGAAAAAATGCTCCCTTCCCATACATGTTGTTTATGGCACAAAATATTCAATAAGCCAATGTATCGCCATTTTCAATGTCCTTCCAAATCGACCAACAGTCAACCTTCAGCCAGTCACTTTATGCATGATTCACGTACATTGTTTTATTTCAGACTATATTCGAAATTTATTTTCACTTAAATTGACCAGTAGATTTTCTCGAAAATTTCATTTCATAGTCTAGCGATTTCAAAGGAACTCATTTTATTGTACAAAATCTCCGGATACTTTTGATCTACCATGCACTTCAATATTTCTCCAGATATTTTTGTGCTACAAAAAACAACGTTCACTCTGTGTAATACATAACTAATGACATGTAATTTAGTAGGTGTATCATTTTTGTGTCTGAGCAATATCCTGTCTTCTTTGCTCCTACTTGCCTTGTTCCAGTACTAGCTCCAAGAAAAAAAACTTTTCTAATTTAGATAGTGGGTAATTACACCGGATTCTAATAATTGACCAATAGCCTATTTGCGGTCTTAAAAACTTACACTAAACTCTTCCTCCATTAATCTAGCTGTAACATCATTTCAGTTCTACGAGGAAACAAGCAAGAGTTGAAGTGATATATGCTATGTTCTTCCTTTGTTCTGGAGAAATAGTGAAGAGAAAGTTAGCCGTCTACGTGAAGATGAAAGCTGTGACCCGTTGAGTTGAGTGCTGAGTCAGTTCCAATCCTTTTCCAGATATGCTACTTTGAAACAACGGAGGGCAGTGACATTTTTGGAATTATATAAATTGCTATGAACAGCAGTGGGTCAAAATGAGCAATTTATTTTTATTACAAGCTCATAATAAGAAAAGCTTTCACCGTTATTCTTATTCTCTTCATTATGCTCATTTTGATATTAAACGAAAGTGTTAATTACTGCGTTTGATAATACAAGCCCATCATCTGATTAATAAGTACCTATTCTTCGTCTTCTCATTTTTTCTTCTCAAAACCGGAAAAGTCTATACCAGGTAATTATTTTAATGACATAATTTTTTATCTTCCATGTATGGAATAAGGACGTACGAAATTATGACAAGAGAGTGAAAACAAACATGAGATTCTAGACTCAATGACCAGTTGATAGCGACTCAAAGGCAAAGTAATATTGACAATTGACGTACCTACGTATCCTTGCCTAATTCATTTTACTTAGAAAAAGAAAAGTTATGAGAGAACATGATCATGGTTAGTTTTGTTAGCCTGCAGTAGCTCAATAATTGAATGCATTCCTGATTTTATTTATATTAATTAGTTTGCATCTGGTGATAATATTTTATAACAGGATAAATTAATTGTTATTTAATTATCCACTATTTTTGTATTAATGTTGTTACAGGGCATCATGGCGGGGTTAGCTGCGCTTATGACGCGCAAGAAGCGCGACAGGAGGAGAGAATTGGAGTTAAAAAACCACATGCAGGGGGAATCTTTCGAAGGGGTAAATGTTTCATTTTTTATATAGATTATTCATGTGACATCAATTATACGAGTTTATATCATACTAAAAATACAAATGTTTGTGTAAAGTATTTGTGTATTTATCATGTACTTTTCTGTAGCAAACTAAAATTTCTAAAACGCAGCAGTAGTCGTAGAGGTCACCGTCATCGTAAATTCGTAGTTTTATTACGCAGCAGTAGTGTAACGTATTCACTTTCATAATGTATTTCACTGTGTATCTGTCATTAGCCATTTGAATTTGTAACCGAAGTAATGTGTAAACACTAAAGGCAAAGTAAAAGCCCTGTAAATGTACTAACTAGCGATACAAAATCACAACAGGGCAAAAGTAAAATTACATAGAGCACCTCGACCTTTACTTAATGCAACACCAGAAAACTAGAAATATTTAAAATACTGAAACGTCAGTGAGTTATATGCCTTTAAAATGGTAGCGGGTGTGATTGCCGCAGTCGTTAGACGCTCCAAAAGCAAAAAACCCAAACTAACGAAACATGACAAGGAAGAACTTCGGCTTACCCCTCATAGAAGTAATATTACCATTAAACCCTTCCCCAAGTTTGCTCCACAATGGGTAAATAAATGAGTTTTTTTTGTATTTAATGAATTCACGAAATAATCATTCAGCACACTGATTATCATTCTCACGAATTGCAAACAGCATGCGATGCATCACATAAACTACAAACGCATTCGCATGATCTGGATAGCAATTTTGGCAAGTTGATGACTAATACGTCCTTGCCTTGCGTTATGAAAATCTTTGAAATCGTGATATTTGCTTAGTCATAATTGGTGACAGAACATTTGATGATGTGTCGAGACTTATTTGTACGTGGTTGCTTTATATTTAAAGTTTAGGAAACGGAATTCGGTAGCATGTTTTACAACATATTCAAATTATTAAAACGACGACTTCCCGGGAAAGCTGCATTCATTTATAATCCAGCTTGAAGATGATACCAAGAACAATCTTTGAAAGAACGTCCTTTACAGATCAAATTCACATTGAGAGAAATTTAACAATATTTGTACACTTATCAAACTATTTTCGGGGCGACATGAGACACTAACTTTCATTTTATTAGTTCTACTCTACTAATAAATAAATAAATGCCCATAATCATTTTTAATATTATCTTGACTTCCTGTTTAATAACTAAAACAATTCGTTTATATTATCTGCAGAGGGTAGGATAAGATGAATAATAGTGCTATTTTCATATGCGTCAATGTTTGTGTATGTAAATGTGCAAAATGTAGAGATGAATTTCACCCAATTAATATATAATAATAACGTACCATGATTTATTGACAGCATTGTTTTACCTTTGCTGTCTAAAACCAAGAAATTGTAACATTCTATACAAAGAATACATTACTTTTGCAATTTATTGTTGAATGGAAAAGGTTTCGTAACCATACATGGTGTTAAATATACCAATTAAATGCAAGCTTGTGCCGTGCCCAATAAAAGTGCTTGCTTCAATTCAAAAGTGGATAGGCATGCGCAAATTGCATGTGTTGTTGCTTTCACCTGCATGTTTTGTTTGTAAAGAAACGCACACGTACTACAAATGTAGTTTAAATTTAAAATCTTGTTTGTACATTTGTATTCATATTTTTGTTTTAATCTCTTAAATTTTGAGTTCCTTCCTGCATTCAAAAACATTGGTGATAATTTTTTAGCTCACACCGAAAGAAGCAGCAGCGCTGGCAGCTAAGAAAGCTGCCAGTGAATCACTTAAGAAGCTTATCCTTGGTCAGGAACTGCAGAAGCAACAACGTCTCAAAAGTGTAAGGCAAGATATGAAGCACCTTCATAAATTTTCAGTCCAATTATACAGTTCATGATGTATTTTACAGCAGCAGCAGGGACAAACACAGAGCCAAGATGCGGTGAGTCAAATGTCGGCGGAGAACGAGGACGGGCCGTTTGGAAGTTCGGGAAATGCGTATAATGCGATTTATCTTGGCTTAGTTTTAAGTAACGACTCAAATATTCATATAAAAACAAATGTCATCATAAAAAAGTTCATACATGCTTACAATGTTGTGCTTCCTTGTTTTTTACAGTATGCATGGGAGTAGTGATAACGTTTGTTGGTTTAGGAGAAAAAGGTAATTAATCTTGAATTTTGAGCAATGTATTATTTGGTCATGATTTGTCTTTTAATCTTGTTGCCTTCTTGTTTATTCTACCGTATTTACATACCATATCTAGGCTTCAAAACTTTAGAACTGAAACTAATAGGTCCGGTTCTATGTGTGATTGGACTAACATGTATAACCATTAAGATTATCCATTGTTCATTTCCTCAAATGTTTAAAATACCTTCATTCTTAAAGTAAGTCCTACCTGTGCATACTTGGCATACTATTATACCTCAGCATTACTGATAATGTGGCCCTCGAGTAAAATATGGACGATGTAATAAATGTTTCAGAAAAGCGAAGCTGCGAGATTCTGATCAATCGAATTTAATGGAGAAAGGAGTACAAAATGGACATTTTGGCAAGAACGCGAACAGTCCGAAGACGCTTTCACCTAGGGTTAGACTTCAGTCTTCAAAAAAATCAGCTAGACCAACATCTACCATACCTAATTACATAGATCAAGGTTAGCTATATTGGTTATTATGCACAATTTTTGAGTTTTAAAAACTATAATAACCAGAAGATCACGCCTAATTCGTGGGTTATTTATTTTCATCAGACGATTCCTCTGATGACGATGACTTCGATCCTGGAAGAAGCCGGCCACATTCGAATCGCTATAATAACGCTTTTGAAGAATCTCCAAAACTTTCAAGACCATCACAGAGAACAAATATCTCAAAGACCACACCAATGCCGTCATCAACCACTCCAGTAACCGTAATCAATCCTTCCTTCCAACACCAGTCGCAAGAGCAAAGTAATCCTTCAGGAAGACTTCCAACTCCTCAGCAAAATGAACTATTGTTATCACCTCAAGGATTAATTTTATGAGAGTAATTTAATGAGTACATAGCCAAGGATAGTATTGATTGTCGATTAATAGATGGCTTAATTAAAAAGGGTCTTCTAGGATAGCTTAACAACAGGAATGGCTTAGTACTCCAACTCGCGTAGATAATAGATCTTATTTCTTTTGTGTCGAAATAACTAGTATTTTTAAGAGTTGAAACTAAAAGCTAGAATTAACTATAAGATGAAGTTGTGTATTCAGATATTTTGTATGATAATATGCTACATTGATGAGCAGTGCAGGGGTGGATGAATACCGAGTGCCTGTAATTTGGTGGGATTTTCCATTAGGTAATATGAAACGAATCCTTCCTTAATTTTATATTCCGTCCCCAACTTTACTGCACAAACATTAAATCGCGTAAATATATGACACTAACAAGCTTATCCTCTCTCAAAAAGTACCTGTAATCGTCCTTTAATACAAGTTAGGTACATGTTGGAATGCAAATTGTAGCAAAAATGCAATCTATCCATACTTTATACCGCTTTATGGTTTTATTAGGATAACACAAGAAAACTTGTCATCAAAAATACTAATGAAAATGAGACTAATGTCAAGTAAAATATTTTTTGATATATTTACCATCGTGTAATAAACATTCCCTTCTTAAATACCTGAGGTAAATTGGGTGCATTAATGCGAGTTACTCGAATGCGTTTCAATTTCAATAATTTCAACCAGTCAATTAAGTTATTATTGCGATATATTTTTAAGCTTATATAATTTGACGAATATCTTACTATGATAATACTGCAACCAAAGAAAAAAACGTAGAGAATAGGCATAACGAAATGAGAACATTCACTACTTAATTACTGTCCCTCCATAAGATGAGATTTTATAAACCAGATAATTTAGCTACAATAACTAGTACATAATGTACATATTTTCATTTATTGAAGAATTTAAGTTTCTGATTTAATCTTTATCAATTAATCCTTCACTTTGCATAGCAGTGATATTGGTTGTGAATTCATTTTTTGATTGTGTTACTGACACTGATACGAGAGCGTCGCCGTCGCGTTGGAATGTGTTGCAAATCCATTTTCCATATAGTATACTATCTATTGTATTGTATCATGGTTTTACCTATGCTTTGTTACATACCTGTAAGTTCAATACAAAATTAAGTAAGTTTATAGTCATTTTTAGACAATCAAACATACTCAAACATAAAATAAATTTTATAGTATATAATTGTAAACTCACCTCTTCCAAGTGCTTCTTATTTTCTTCAAACTTTTTGAAATTACAAAAGTCAATCATTGTAAACATTTTACATGGTATCTCCTTTTCATCTTTGAATTTTGGTTCTAATTATCAAGTGTACAAAAATAGTTACGTCACTAGGTCGGAAATTGTGATTTTTGAAACGGAATGTTGTAATTAATTTACCGGTTTCCTTTACACATTCCTCAAATAGTTTGGTATACTCTTTCAAAAGAGGTTCCGTAATGTTACTGGTCTTGAAGAAGATTCCAAAGTTGGCTATATTGATTTTTCCGTCTTTAATTAGGTTCGAACTTTCATACCAGCATTTGGAGAAACACTTCAGTAATTTGGAGATATAAACTTAACTTCAATGTACAAGTGTGCAACGTGCATGTTTGTATGAATTAATAAATATAGTGGCCTTACCGAGTCATCAAAATCATTAGAGCTTAAGCGCTTCATTTCTTCCTGAATTGCTTCAATGGTCAAATCTGAAGGTAATTTGTAATTGTGCTTTGTAGCACAGTCGGTAAATGTCTTAATTTTTGCATCTTTGTCTGTGAACTCGACACGGCACAAATACCACGTTGGGTTCAGCTCTAAAGCAGATATGGGGGAAAACTGATTTTGTACAAACACCAGCATGAAAGTTGCTGTTACGAAAACGCCAATGCTTTTCCCAAACATTTTGCTTGTGTATTATGTATTATGAAGTAAACTTTTGCCAGAGGATTGAGGATTATAAGTTCCAGTGAAAATCTCACGATCATTTAAAAAATTATAACCTAGATCAAGGTATTTGCATGAGCTTTATATAAGAATAAATAAATGTGCTCGTTCATCGTGAATATTTGAGTTAGACAAGTCACAACACAAATCACTTTAATAATTAATTCATTCAAAGTTTACAACATAATGTATATTATTCTCATTACATGAAATTTAGTTGTGGATTTGAGTTTAATTATTTGATAAAAACACAATGATGACTTGCAGAAATACATAATCATATTTAATTAATAATTATATTAATTTCAAATCTCACTCCCGAGTAACATTTGCAAAGTCAGTTTCACAAAAGTTAAAATTTTCAAAATTTTGACCAGCCATCCTGCTGACCAATCTATTTTGTGATAGGTTGACTATAATTTTTCCGATTTTTCAGTGTCTTGGCAGAGCTTTCATTAGATAGAATATAAAAAAGTCGAGTCACTACACTTTACGTCGATTTGTATTGTTATCCTGCAAATTCTTTCGCAATTACAATCAATTGGAAAATAAATAGTTACCTTATGTATCTCCTGCCGTGATGTTATATATGCATCACTGTAACAATGCATGAATAAAACATGATATTTGCATGAATCATGTCGTTCATCTCCTCCCTCTGCTTCCACTTCCTCTCCTTCAATATACAAAGCAACAATTTGAAGAACGAAATAGGCATATACTCATAATATGCATGAATTTAGTTGTTGATTCCTTACTTTCATTATTCAAAAACATTTCGACTAATCATACCTGCTTTTCGTTCACAATCAATCATAATTTCGGTCAGTTTGAGCACATATGACCGCGTAAGATTTCTGTTTTGAAGAAAATGTTGCTGAATTCTGGACACGTCGATAAGACCCTCGTCGGTCGTAACATTTAAGTTTTCATTTATGCATTTTAAAGCACACTATATTATTCCCAATGATTCTCAAATTTAAATGTTGACAAATTCATGATGCAATTAACGGAACTCTATTATTGATAAAGAACTTACATTACTTTGATTCTCTTCAAGAATACGCTCACTATCCTCTATTGAACCACTTTGGTTCGGATCCTTTAATGGATACAGCTTCAAGCATTCCTGAACTAAACTTTTTGTATGCTCAGATTCAACCGGATTTTCTAGTGCACTTCGACAGGGTACGTCAGAATTCCGTGCATGCAAAGATCCAGTCGTTACCAAAATTGGATAAGAGCACATGCCACAAAATAAAAGAATAGCCATGTACAAAACTGATTTGTTAAAACACATTATTATTTTTATTAGATACAAACAAACCCTTTTTTAAATTGCAGCAGAAAATAAGTACGTACATAAAATATGGAAGTATATCTTTTAAACTAATGTACCTAGTTAGTTTCCTAAAACTGTTTGATTTACCAACAATATTCCGCATTTTTGCATTGTAAAATTTAGTTTCATATTCATATGCAATAGCGTAAAATGTTGTAGCTCAAATATGAAGATTTTAAATGCTGTAGGCAGGTAGTCATTCATCAATAAAACATTGCATATAATGAAGTGTGAAAAGCATTTTGGTTCTAAGCGCATTGAAAAGGTGACCTGTCCTTGGCATGTTGAAAATGAATCATGCAGCGGAATTTACCTAAGAAATGCTATATGCTAGAAATATGGAATGTAAAACAAGAGCTTGTATATAGTTTTAATTGCTAAACTGTTGACTTAAATTGAAGGTTAACTTTTCACATCATCTACTTTTTTGTGCTGTATGCATAAATGTCGTTTCACACTGGAATATTCAATGCCTAATCCAATTTATGCCTGCCATCATGATTCATCGGAAATTGAACAAAAGAGCGGATGCACTTTATATCGTTTAAAACCCTGGGATGCTTTAGTTCATTGTTTCACTCTTAAAGCTAGAACTATTGTATTTTTATTGCTCTGAAACACAACACATCAAAAACCATGATTTAGCAAATCATTAATAATGCAGTGGCAATAATTCTCAATGATTTAACTCAAGTCAAAATTCGATATAAGTCGTTGATTCAGATGTGATTGATATGATGCCTGATTCTGTACAAAAAATTCTTATGTTCAATAATTGTGAATTGTTACCAACAACGTTTTGACATCTTTGCACTTCCAACTTATCAGAACAATAGTATCGTTTACAAAGCTATTTCATATATCAGCTTTCAAACTGTGTTTAATTTTAGACTTGATATGACATACTCAAATATGGCATATATACAAACCAATCGAAGCAAAAGCAAAGCATTTAAAGTTACATAGAATGCATATCAATATTTTTTAAAGTTGTACTAAAATTTCTGGCTTGGATGAGGTTTTCATCTTTTCAATTTGGTTCCGCATGCCTGAAATTTATTTTCAGTAAGATTTCATACTCGAATGTTCAGATAAAAAATATTAACATTACCCTTACTTCTTCCGTTGTGTTAGCTTTTCTTTTCTGCAAAAGCTGTTTTAAATAACAGTCCTCGTAAATGCCGTTTATTTCACATTCACCCGTGACGGTCCGATTTGCTTGTAGTACTTTTAATGTATTGTCTTTGTTTTTCATAAAACAACAATGAGAAAATGGCAATTATTATTTCAAATTTTTTTAATTTTAAAATTTCATCTTACTCGCTGTCGTGGCGCACTCCACAAACACGCTTATGACTTGATTAATGTAAGAAATTGAAGCGTTTGAATATTTTTTGTATCGTTCTTTTATCAAGTCTCCAAACTTGGGATCAAACGATCCATCACTTTTCACATGACCATGAGAGATTTGAAAGCATCTAGATTGACAATCCTTTAAAACAAAATTAGCAACAGAAATTTCAGTCAGAAATTTTAAACAAAATCGTTTTTGTCAGATAAATACACATTACTTCTTTCGCCAGGTTGTTTTTGGCTTTTCTTAGGCAAACCAAAATAAAGAATTTTTATTTACCCAAAGCTCAAGTTTAGACATATTACGATCCACGTTGTACAAAGTATTGTTGATACACGTAAGAAATGTTTTACTTTGTTCTGAAAGTGTCTCATTTTCACTCTTGACGAACTGGGTGTAGTTAAAGTATACACCACATTTTTCATCCAGTAGAAAGTGCGCAACAGCAAAATTGCTAACTTTCATGGCGAAAAATGCTGTTAGAATCCCAAGCAAAATAAAATTCTTGATACTTTTGGTATTGCTCATTTTGTGGAATATGCTTTTTACGAATCCGTTTGAAACTGAAACAAAATGTACCGAAAACCTAAATCATATGCGTGCTTTTTACACTTGTACATTTGTTATTTCTCTTTTGCGTTTATCTGGAAGTTTTCATATAGCAATTTATTAATGATAAATTTAAAGACTTACAATCCCCGATTCATGTACTGAAGTCCATGGAGTTCCAAAGCTAGGTTGTACAGAATTAAGTGATTAAACCTGAGTCCTCTTTGCTGTTTGAACCATGAATTTATAATGCATATTATGGCTCGTTTTATTTGTGTAAATCCTATATGCCATTTTAAACTACATTATGAAATCTTAAAAGTACTTTGCATGAACCGACCAATCCAATCCAATATTTTTCTCTTTATTGTAACTAACACAAAACTGATAAAAAATCGTGACCAGAGGAGAGTCGGTTGTTCTTGTTTTACAGATGAGTACAAATGATTATTCATTTATTGTCAGTAATATTTTCATACAAAGAGGCGAAATATTAAGAGAGAATTGAAATAATAAAGTAAAGCTTACAACAACAAAACATTACAAAACACGGACGAATAAAAATGAAAACCTCTACAAGGGGTGAATCAGCACTCCATCTGTAAATAAAAGAGCATATAAAATATAAGATGATTTTTCCGGTTTCCGTTTAAAGTCACGACAAACAAAGCTACGCAAGTTCTTTCTATCAAAACCAACGAAGCTCTTGAATAAATATGATTTATACATCATACATCGAGAATTCCATTTTCCACAACCATTTTGTTGAAACAAAAATCATGGAGTGAAAGTGTTTTACACGGATTGAGTCCCTTTACACTTGCAGTTTTATCTGTTTTGTGAAATAAGCAAAAACTAAAATAAGGCTTAATTTTATTACTGGTAGAAGTAGTACAGTGGTACTACTCACTGGACTTGATAAATTCAAACTGACAAGTTATAGGTTATAATATAAAAAATGAAACGTAAGTACCTGCTTCTTCAATACACGTGTCCCAAATGGAAACAGTTTTCTCAAACATTTCAGCAGTCATGTTCCCTTTAAAAATATCCATTGTCTGATTTTTGTCAATGTAGCCATCGGGTGTTAACTTGCGTAGGAAAAAGATTATTCACAAATTATATCATGTTGAATTGTGATTTCTTACCCAGAAAAAGTAAGAAAAGTTTCACATAGCTCTCAACTTACGATTCCAACATTGGTGTATACGCATTGTATGAAGCACTGAATGTAGATTAGATTAGATTAACCATAATGCATATGCTTTTAATAGAAATTATGTGAACGAGTATAATAAGTATTATTCACATACGTTATCATCGAATTCAAATTCTTCCAGTGTCACATTGAAAGAAACATCTTCAAGTTTGGATTCATCAACTTTGTTGCTTTTAATACATTGCTCGTTAGCGTTTTCCCATTTATCAGATCCGTCGAGTACAACTGAACACTTCATTCCTTCTTCTTGAGCGAAGACCTTTTGAGGCTCTATCAAAATAAGGATCCCGTGCAGCAGTAAAATGGCGAAAAAGTGGTATACCCACTTTTTTAAACGAGGTTGAGATCGAAACATTTTTAGAATAAAAAAATACACGCGTGCAACTGAGTTAGTAGTGAATGTAAAGACAAAGACCTACAAAATTGTACTACTACCATGCAATGTCGAGCTAAGGAAAATTCAGTCTGTCATTTCAAGTTTTAAAATCAATTGTTAATTTACTCTGTTGCATTGAGTCAGTCTGACTGAAATACTAAATTAAAAGGGTTATTATATAGGTATCTTCAAAATGTGTACAACATGATGTATTAATTGCAATAAAATGCTACGTAATGAGATGACGATGTACAAAGGAAACGTCCATCTATGTAGTTTGTTACGTGATGTTATGATCACCGTAATCCCTCATCCTTTTTTAGCGTGAATATTTGGGAAGCGTGCGTAAATTAAGTGAAAACAAATTGAGATTGAGTTTTATGCAACATTTATTTATTTATCGCACTAGCCATATACCCTTCATTTAACTATGGTTTGAAACGGATATATTATTCAAATGTTTTTGAACGTAAGCTTGCGGTAATGGAAAGCTTGGTCCTAGACTAGGACTCCTAGGCCAAGACTCCTAGTCCTGTTACATTTCACTATTTCATTTCATTGACTGTGATTTTGATGTAGGCAAAACAAATCCGATCATGCAGATAGTTCCCCCCTCTGACTGAAGGTCCAAATTCCAAAATTTTTGAAATGGAAAATAGAGTCCATAGATAGCGAAAATATTTGGTACAAATAAAACTGCTTCAAACTTCAATTTCGTGTTTCACGAATGCTGAAGCTGAAACCCTTACAGTCAGACATTCTTGAATTGAATAATAGAACAATATGCTTGAGAAACCGGGGAATACGATAGCACATAGAACGCAATTCCCTAAAAAATCTACATGCAACAAATCTGTTATGTTATAATCATATGAATCATAGCGTGGATTTACAGATCTTGCTCAATGTCAATGGGAAACAAAACCAGAGAATATCATAAACTTTAGAATTTCAAGAACAAAAATTAGTATTTTTATTGGTTACTTCAGCTATACGTTCGCACATATTTATAATATCGAGCGTTCTCAGAACAGCGTGATCAAAATATACATATATATAATTTGGTTAAAACTTAAAACTACAAGACTATCAAATCATAAAAAAGAAACTGCATAGTAGTGTAAATAAACATAGTTTATAAATACTTTTTGCATACTAGTATTTACTCGTTGTATTGTGCTACAAATAAAATCACATAAATATAGTCATAAATATAGGAAAATAAAAAACAGAACGTATGCAACACTACTTGTCTTATCAATACTTGCATAAGGTATGCATAACACAAATGATGCATAATGATACGGTGGCGTCAACGGGTTAGTCGGATACATTCAAGCAACCCCCGAGATCATTCGACGATTCATCATAGCGTAAAAATTAAAATTAGTAAAAAAATAAGTAGTTGAAATACAAAGTAAGGTAACTGCATGTTGCATAATACTCACTACTCATACACAATGTTTATAATAGTTCAGTTCACCTACCATGAACATTAGATCAGTGTAGTGTTTAGTGCATTCAATCGTTTTAACTGTTGATACACAACGTAAAAATTATTAGTATTCATCTATCTATCCGTAACATTGAAGTTTTCTGCAATTCGAGATAAATGAGTTAATATTACTGAATTTTTTAAATAATCATAGAAGCATTACGTTGCATGACTAAGGTTAAAATAAAATACTGCAAAAATAACTCAATTTCACTTGCATATACAACATTTCATGAATTCGTTTCTAAATTCTTGAAAGTCATGATTTTTGACTATCGTTACGCTTGATAGGGAAACTCATATTATACTCATCGAAGTATTGAATTATGTCAAATCGCCATATTCATTATAAATGTAGTTTAATGCTATTTGGAAACTATATCTAAATCTTATTTTCTGACTACATCGTTTTTAAGAATACGTCATCTAATACTATTTACTACCGAACTGAAGTTGAGGGTTGAATTAACAAAAAAAAAAGAAAAGTACTGAGAGCAGTAGTAGCACCGAGAACAATAGGAATATGAGGCTAATTACTTAAAAGCAATTCATCTTCATAATATGATGTATCTTCGAGGGATTCCAGATTACTTTTAAGAATTGTAGCATTTCCTAACAATTTATCTACTTCATCGCCAAGTTCACCAAGACACTTTGTTGCTTCTTCCAAGGTTTTTCGATTTGTTTCCACATTTCCGGATTCCGAGTATTTACTGCTGCAAGACCAGGAACTACAACTTGGATCTCCTACTTGGTCGTGTATGTCAACTCCTCCTGCTCCCATACTTGAATTATGCTAAAATCATGAAAAAAAGGAAACGTCACTTTTTGCATAGATGTGCTTGCATACAAGTAAAGCATTTTAATCATACGGTTTTATTGTATCTACCTGGACCGGGTGATTTTCTTTAGTTCCATAAAAGTTACGAATCTCTTGGCGGAGCTTATCTAATTTGATTTCATATTGCTTCCTTGTCTTCTTCTTGGTAAAATAACAACAACTTGCAGATAGCTGAATTCCGACATCATTTGTTTCCAAGTCGGTGCTGGTGGTCACGTCCTTTTTCAAGTCGTTCACATCGTCAGTTTCTACCTGCGACGACCTCGAATACACTTCTGGTACAGCTTGACAGAAGTTTTCCTTGGTTAAATTTAAAATGTCTTGTTCTACTTGGCTGCTTGCGTTGCAACAAGGCACATTTGTATGCCATTCTACAGTTTGAAAAATTTCCTTTCTCTCTACAGTTTCAGTTTTAGTAGCAACTGATTGACAAGATGAAGACACAACCATATTTTCATGTTGGTCGGTTTGAATAGCTGCATTTGACACGACAGGAAATGTTTGAGAAAAATCCACCACTTCAACAGGAATTTTGGTGTCGGTTTGTGTAAAATTTGCAATAAACTCCATTCGACCGATATCACATTGATTTTCAGCATTCTTCCGTGTAACTGCGTACAATTCATGTGCAGATATTTGAGTAGCTTTCGATTCAGTTTCAATTACTGGACTAGCTGCAGTAGTAGTAGTTTGCGTTAAATTTTCCTTTGATTTGGTTTGTAAGCGTTGCGCAGAAGGCACAATAAGTCTGGCTTTAAATATAAATTCACAATTCCGACTTAACCTATTATTGCTATTTGAATGACTATTATTATGTCCGTCGAATTCATGCGCGACATTCTGTAACACTGAGGCATCTTCGTTTGAAGCTGTCGATAGGTTCACATGATTTGAATTTTCAATGCAATCAGCGACAGTAGTTACAAATGTGGCATTACCAAGTGGATATGAAATGGATGACGATGGAGAGAGCTGCTGGGTTTTCAATGGCACAAGTGTAAGCTCAGACAAATTTTCGCATACGCTATGATTGGTAAAGCTTTTAAAATTTATTTCGTCGATTTTCACTCCATTCGAATTCTCTTTAGTAGTTGGATGAGCAGGGGTTTCACATGTTTCTTGCATTGCACTCTCCTTAGTGTTCAATTTGGTGGGGACAATCGCTTCTGCAGGGTCAACGGGAATGCTGCTTGCAATAATAGCCCCATTTTCTCCGGGAGGCAAGCTTTGCTTTTCATCTTTAACGGTGGTACTCGCATTATTAGAAAGTTTCTCGACCTCTCCATTCTTTCTGTATACAACAACCTCAATATCTGAAGACGGGTACTTGTAAAGTTTAGGCACTGAATGCTTCCAATTTTGAAATACTGAACGATAAGAGCTGAAGATGGGCGAGGCCGCAGCGACAGAAGAGTGAACACTGGGAAGAATGTGACCTTCGCTGGTTTTGAAAATTTGAACCACTGGCTCGTTGTTATTCCTCGATTCAAATTTGTTTTTGCCTTCATCCGTCGTTGAGGGGAGCTCTTTCTTCTCAAGATCCATAAAAGGTATTGTCTTTAACAATTTATAATCGAATTGCTTTTCCGTTACCTGTAAAAAAATGTAAATTAACGCATTGTTAAAGATTCACCAAATACATATATTTGAAATAGACAGTTTTCGAGTTTTCAAATTTTTAGTTATCTAATTTTTGTTTACTTACTCCCACCACGATTAAATTATAAGGCACCAAAAACATTGGAATTGTGATGTGAATGTGACATGAAAAAAATTCATTTAAACGAATTTTACCAGTCAAATTCACAGTGCAACGTGCAACAAATGACAAGAAAGAACTATCGACTTTGGAACTTCAACTTGAGACGTAAACAGGACTCTTTTGACTTTTGACATCACGAACACAGTTGTAGTTTATGGCTGTCAATTCAACGGTAAATGATTAAATTTTTGACTATCATGTTCATTACAAAACGCGTGCTTTCCGTTAGTCGCTGGTAGTAAATACGTCATCACACATTTTAATGCATGCAACTTTGTCAAAGTGTCTTTAGAAGCAGCTGATTTCACACTTCGTGAGTGTTTATTTTCATTAGGTGGCTGACCAGCCGACTGGTTTCATTTGTCATTTGCCTCACACCTCTGTATCTCGTAGCCTATGAGTGTCGAACATGCGTTTTCTGCCAAAATTGATTTTTTGCTTACCTGGTATACTATTTACAACTACAAGAATTGTTAGTACTCCTCCCAAAACATCGACTGTTTCTAGCTACGATTGTAGCAGTCTGTCTGTCTGTACATCAGCTTGATAAAGTCCTTCATTGCAAATATTGCAACTAAATATTATGTAGTGTTGAATAATTGACTTATAATTTCATTGACAAACTATTAATGTAGTTTTTTACATGCTAATTATGTCTATGTATACAATTCAAACTACCAAAGATGAATGAAAGGATATTTTACTAGAGCTGCTACAAATTCAGGAATATTTTGATTGTAGTACTTTGCTTACAACATTTACAAGAAGGTGCTGGCTGATTTACTTCTCACAAAACCAAAACCAATCTACCTGAGGTACACCTGCTGTAGCTGTCGATGTCTACTGCATTTGCGGCGTTTTACTATTGACTATTTTTTAGTGTTGATCTCAGAATTGCTCCGTTCTGTCATCTGGTTGACTAGCTGTCAAATACAATAATATCTCATAGTGCATGTAATTAATTTGGATTTTCATGCACCTTTTATCTTAGAGGAATTGTAACGTGGAGGTGGCTTAAAATAAGGTGAGTATTTTTCGCATGTTGTGCGTGAATGCAATTTCCAATCAAGGCAAACATTTAACTTTTCACCATCCATCCAGGCAGTGTTAGGAGTCGTCAGGGTCAGAAACTCTTTTATTGAAGCGTGAAATGTTCAATTGTTAATACTACGTTTAGGAATGGTTTCGTTGTCCATCCGGCATGCGGCAACGGAACAGACAGAACGAAACCTAATTAACAATCGAAAAATTAGGACTCCCGGTTATTTCCGGTTAAGATAAAATGCTGATTCCGAGGCTGCATGTGTAATGCCAAATGTACTATTCTCGAGCATTGCTTGTTAGTGTTTTTGCGAACAACAAAACTGTTAACAGTAAGTTAGAGTCACAGTCTGCACCCGATGACTGTATAGGCTATTGTATGCATGTTCTGCCGATTCTGATCAATCAACTAATTAGCATCATCAAACGGCAACTGGAATGAGGGTCTTGTAATCATATGAATTGAATTGAGCGAGAAAGAGACTAACACAAGTTTTTCCTGGTTTTTCAGGACGCGGGCGTCACCAACTTTTAATCTAAAATCTATATCCAACCAGATTGTTTTCTTTCTTATAATCCAAGGATTTATAGAACTTTTAAGTTTGACATTATAAGAATGGGGTTTGACGTGAGAAGGTGAGTCAAAATCCATCATTGAATTTTAAAAATTGTATCTGCAATGTTTGTAATTGTAATTTGTAGCCTATCCAGTTAAAAAAAAGAGGTCGTGAAGAGGTGTACCTATTTATATACTGATATTTTTAATAAATAGGTTAGACATATATCGAAAAGTCCCCAAGGATTTAACCCAACCTACTTTGACTGGCGCAATTATATCGATATTATGCTGCACAGCAATATCTGTGCTACTGATTTCAGAGCTAAATCGCTTTCTAAGCACCGATGTGTAAGTATATTTAGTTTCACAACATTTTGCTCACATTTCACGTTTTAAAACGTAGATTTTTCATGTGTAATTTACTGTTGCCTTAAATGTGGATTTGGTCTTTAAAATAATATATGTTTATTTTCTTAGTATTTCAGAAGTTTATGTTGACAATCCCAGCAAGGACGAGCGAATTCCAGTTAGCGTGACAGTAGAGTTATCAAATTTGAAATGCGAATGTAAGTACAAATACCTGTCCAGGCAAAACATTGATTCTGTTGAGTTGAAGTGATATGATTATTAACTAGAATGTTTTATTATAATAGACATTGGCATCGATATTCAAGATGATTTGGGTAGACATGAAGTTGGTTTTGTTGACAACACCGAGAAGACCCCAGTAGGAACTAATAACGAAGGCTGCATATTCCATTCTACCTTTTTTATTAATAAAGTTCCTGGAAACTTTCACATTTCTACCCATTCGTCACATAAGCAGCCAGATGATCCCGACTTTTCACACAAGATCAAGGAAATTAGATTAGGCGATTCAATTATTGCAAACGTACCGGGATCATTCAATCCTTTGGCTGGAGTATCAAAAAATACGGAATTAGGTATAATTTGTCTACCAAAACATTTTATATAATCTTACGTTGAACTAGTTATGCATAAATATATCATTGATTATTGTTCTTTCAGGAATTGAATCTCACGATTACATAATGAAAATTGTTCCCACCATCTACGAATCTTATAATGGAAAAACTGCGATATCTTACCAGTATACATACGCATACAGGGTGAGACTTAAATATGTGTAATTTATATGTAATTAGTAAATTAAATAATTTTTCACTGCAGGGTTCAATTAATATTATATTTTCATTTGATTATCAGAGTTTTGTTGGACGTGCGTCGCCAGCTATCTGGTTTAGATATGATCTGTCACCACTAACCGTTAAGTACAAGGAGCATGGTGAACCGTTCTTCTCCTTTCTCACAGCAATTTGTGCCGTTGTTGGAGGAGTCTTTACTGTAGCTAATATGATTGATGGCTTGATCTTCTCTGCTACAGAGCTATACAAAAAGTTTGAAATAGGGAAACTGAGCTAAATCACTTTTATCACATTTTAAGTTATTTTAATAAAGTTTGCTCCTACCAAAGTATTTATATATCATCCGACAACGTTAGGAGTACTGTTCTCTTCAAAGTTCCAATTCAATTCATTACCATCTTAAGTTTAAAATCCCTTGATCTTGATTGTATCTTCAAGTATTAAAATATCATCGATCATACACTCTTGAATATCGTCTTTCAAATTTTCATCTACAATCTCCATGTCTCATTGTATGTAAAAGTTTGTCAGCTTCGCAAAGTTTAGATTATATGGTGAATTGAATGATAATATTGATATTCGGTTAGTTATATTTATTTTATAATATAGGAACTTAATCTCTACCAAAGGAAGACTGTCAGGTCATCAAAAAACCGATATATGACATCTTATATTAATGTTATGTATACTATGGTATGCTTTTAAGTAGATGTGAATGAACTTCGTATTCGCATGTGTGATTTACACCGAACATTTCTTAGCATGCTCATTAAAAATATTTTTGTGATACCTAAAATTTGAGCAGTTTTTTATGATGGCGATAAAAAAAATTAATGGTGCAATGTACATTTTATTTTATGAATAAAGAGGACTTAATGGTATATTTATTTCAAGTGCTCAGGTGTAGGTATGTATGTTTTCTTGGTTTTCTGACTACGTCACGTTCAACAAATATGCTAACGCTACCTACATTTTTGTGCTAAGATGAAGTAACGAAAACACAGTTCCTGGACGAATATTGTAACTTGAGCTTTGGGCACTAACTGTGCGTGCATATATTCTAGAAATATGTACTAAAATCCGGTAGAACTACAATTATTAGTCCATATTAATAGTATTATTGGCCTTTTCTGAACAATTATTTACGTGTAGGCATGTTACAAATTGAATTTTGTTCACCAGCTAAGTTTTACCACTCCTGACATATCTATTCCTCGATCAAAAGCTGATTCACGCACAGTTTTATTACGTATTGTTTTTACTTCATACTAATAATAGTAGCTAATTGCTCATTTATAATTGCTTTTATGCACTTTGCGCTAACCATTTGAACATTAATAAGCATTTAGTATCATCATCAAATTTCTGTTCCAAAAGACGTTGCATAATGCCTATGAATCTTTACGTTCTGTCGATTCACACCAAAAGAAAAGCCTTCAAAATAGGTAGAACCTCTGTATGTTAATTCACAAATGAATCACGCAATAAACGACCCTTTCGCATCGACTAAAAGTTAACCTGAAGACAAATTTTCAGATCAATCGTTTTTGGGCCCTAAAACAGCTCTTTAGAACTAGTATTGGAATATGATAGATAACTTTTACCTGAAAGCATTTGTGTGCTTTTGTGCGATCTGTTACGGTAGTGCTTCGGAAGCGGAAGATCCTTCCGTTGAGGGTCATCAATCCGAGGATGTGGACGAGACCCAATTTGTTGAACAACAACAACCAGTAAATCTACGAGTTCCGTACTCCAGCTCGCCTCTCTACTTGACGCAGTTAGCACAGACGGAGCAACAAATTTATAAAACCTTGCTGCAATATGAAAACCAATTACTGCAAAGACTGGACATTTTACAAAGGTAATCCTGAGATCTGATTATGAGCCAGATTAGCTGGCTAACCTATATTTTGCTTTTTATGACTTTAAAATAATGTAGAATGTAACCTTTTGGATAGACTTCGTAGAGATTATGAAAGTAGCGTGAATGTGGCAATGCAACAAATTGTCAGACCTGATTTGCTAAATGATTGGTCAAAAGCAAGCGTAGTTTCATCTCATCCCATTTTAGCATTCAGGATGATTCGCCGTTTCTCCAAGGATTTGAAAGCATTCACTGATCATATTTGGCAAAGTTTGGAGCATGGTATGTAACTCAAAGTGTGACAAAACGCATTACTGCCTATGAGAACCTTCTTATTACATTCATATCGGTAGCACCAAATTATTGCTGAAGTTATCGATTACGATTTTCATTCCTTACAGAATTGTGGGAAACTCTGGAATTACACAGGAATAAATTTGTGTGGCCATCTCACGATGATTATATAGCCTTCACCAGATCTTTGATTAGACTTCAAGATACTTATGATTTTGACATTGCTTCTGTAAGACCACAAAACTAAATATTTCTGTTTAATCATATATTCCATATGCCCACCACGAATTAAAGCTAGCAAAACAACTTTTTTAAGTTTACTGATGGGGTAATACAAGACCACCACGTGCAAGTTGGATTAACAGCTCGTCAATGCTTGGAAATATCTGAGACAGCTCTTGAACTCGGGGAAATTAACTCTGCTGCAGAGTGGTTTCAAGCTGCACATGTCAAAGGAGTTAATGGTCAAGATGAGTCAGTTTCTTTGGAAGAGCTTACTCTAGCATGGGAAAGAACTTATCAAGCTGTAAAAGAAGAACCTTTTTCAAAATTAATATTCTGCAAATCAAAATACATCATTTTCCAAACTATTCACCTTTAATTTAACCTTCTTTAATTTGCAGTTTCAAGGAATTTGGCCCATGGAAGTCTTCACCACACATGATGTATTCAAAGAGGCAAAGGAAATGCTCCGTGATGATTTCAACAGAATAAAAAAGAATTTGACATTAGAGAATAAATCTATCAATTTTAAAGCGTTATGTCGAGGCGAAAACCTACTAGACGAAACGCAGATCTACGATATGAGGTGTTATCTGGAGACCACACATGATCCATACTTCTTCATAAATCCCCTGAAAATAGAACTGTACAGTTGGGATCCATTGGTGTACCAGGCACATGATTTCGTTGGAGCTCAAGCAATTGGTAATTTGAGTTTCGTCGTAGTCCCTTCAATGGTATCCCGTGTAGAAGATGGATTAGATGAGTTCCAGGTACAAGATACGGGGAGGACATACACCCATAGTTTGCTTCCTGATCAAAGTTCTCTGTATTTGACTTCATTAAATGCGAAAATTGATTTGCTACCAGGGATAAAAACTCTTCAACGCAAAATTGTTATCAGTGATAAGTACCTGATTTCTGCTTTTGCTGTAGGAAATCATTATGAGCCCTGCATTCAGTGCTTTGCAGTAAGTGGGAAACGATTTTTCTTCTCAACCAGCATTGAGAACTGTACTAATTTTGTCATGATTCGCGTTTTATCAGGATGTTAGGAGCGTCCCAGAAGGGGTCAGAAATGTGGGAAGGATTGCTTCTTCGGTTGATATTGTGGTATGATGATGTTTTATTGCTGATTACTGGAATGCATTATAAAACCTGAGATGGGCTCTACCAAAAGTCACAGCCTGAATTTTAGGGGCGGGTGACGTTTAAGGGCAAGCCAGTCAAAGCCGA
>JAQIXX010000690.1:0-50129 GCA_034700605.1 Willowsia nigromaculata
CCTGTGAAATATTAGTACCAAACGCAGTTGTGGCATTAGGATAAACAAAGGTGTCTTTACTTTTGACTAGGGTAGTATGCATGTAATCCTCTTGTTTTGTTCCCACTAGTCTTCTTTAAAGATATTTCACTCTCCCTTCGGCAGAATGTCCCTGGTCGAAACTTTCCTTCTGAATATCTATTTTTGCTGAGCTGGTTCTTACTTTTTACAAGATAGCTGGTCATGAAGCGAGAAAAAAATCATCTCTTTGTGAAAGCGCCTTTATTCTTTATCGTAGAATTTTATACGGATATTTTATATAGATCTAAAAGCTTTATGAATCTATCCATTTTTCACTAAAACTATGTCGATGTCCGCTCCCGACTAGCTCTATTTTTCGTCCACTTTTCCCCTTTTATCTTTTGATTTTTTCATCTTGTTGTCGAAACTTTGCCTTTATTCGTTTCCCTCCATCCACTTTGGGTATTACCAAGAAAGGAGTAGGTATATATCCTTTTATGCTCGCCTTTCTCTGTCTTTTTTTCTCTCTGTTTTGATGGATCCTCTATTCACGTGCACTGCACTTTCCAAGACGTTGGCGACAGTCATCATCCTCCTACGCCTTATTCCTGTCACTCTTGAACTGTCCAGTATCCACTCTAGTCCCAGCATTGTGAGAAATGGAATGTGCGTACGCAAAAAACCACTACCATTGATGAAATGCATGTTTTAAGAGAGCTGAAAAGTCCACTTGCTCTGGAATGAAAACATGCTGGGAAGACAAAAAACAACAATTTTCTCGGAGAAGAATAGAGCTCGCAACGACAGATATAAATTTACGCAACTACTATATAAGCTGCTGTGTATAAGTACATCACATATCAAGTTCAAGGAACGGAGGAGACGGTCAACAATTTCTTTTTTCTTGCCCACGAGGAAAAACAAGTACAGAAAGAATTGAAGAGACTTTTCATGTATGTCCGAGAGCACAAACATTGTAGAAATGTACACAATTTATATAATATTAAGTAAGATGTATATGACTGCATGGATTTTCTTTTGTGGTTTCCACACTTTTCCCGGTCTCATTTTCTCTGTGTTGTTGTGAATGGTGGAGAATTGTTGAGCCTCTGAGGGTAAAGTCTTCAAAAAACTGGGAGAAACACGGTGCAAAGCAAATAGCAGCAGTGCAGTGAAGTATGGAGGTTGGTTGAAGTTTGACAATAACGTCTTTCTTTATCCCACAATTGTGTATGCGTAGGGAATAGAGACATATTATCCTTCCTTGATAGGCACTTTCTCCAACAAACATCATCATCACATCAACAAAGTAAATATTGCAGGAGAAGTAGGAATAGTAGCAAAGATTGTAATGGATTTTTTATACTGTAAAAGCTTTATTGTACAATCTAGTCCAGAGAAGGGGAAGGAATGACTAGTGTCAGCAGTTTATAATATAATCTTTACAATAATATTATATATAGTGGATATATAGAAATGTTCGGGAAAGCATTGCGCAGCTATTTTGCTGTTCATGCATCTACTGTCGGCTTTCTTTCTCTGTGAATGAATGTAATTCAAGTAAATATGCTTCATTTGATAATTCTATTTTGTTGATGGGCGGTGTACTACAAGAATATATGCCATAATGATGATGATGACGAGAATGTCGATGGAATTTTGAAACCGCTTGTACACACAGCAGCCGTCGTCATCATTTTCCACATCGAAATGATCGGTATGTACAGTTTGTACGTGCCTATGCATTTTATCTGATAATGGGGCTCCCTCCAGAATCCCGCACAAGGGAGACGAAGAAAGTGCAAGGGAAAAATTTTTTGTTACGTGATTCGGGTTTTGGTATGAACACCCACCGACTTACTCTTAGGTATATCACTTGCCTCTCTGGATCCGTGAGTGTGCATTATTTGTCCATATCTTTACTCAAGCTGATTGCTCAAAATGGAAGGTAATAAATATAGTCAATGAGAAACAGAATATTATTATTTCTACTGCTGCTGCATGTGACGGTATGATGACTTTTCCTTTTTCTCTCCTTCTCCCATGACCAACGAAGCAGAGGCAAGATGGTTTTGGTGGATGATCGTGATCATCATGGTGAAATGAAAGTAATAGATTTCGTCGTACGTACATTCTTCCTGTTTTTGTGCGTGAAAGAAATGCTGAGTGTGTACGCTCCTCATCTGCTCCTTCTTCTGCATCTTCTCTCTTTCAAAGGGAAAGACTCCAGGAACCGGCAGAGCCGAAGGCTCACAGAACCATACACACACACACACACAAATATATACATACCAGCAGTAAACTTTTGTGAAAAAGCTGGTTAGCAGATGTTAAAGGAGAGGAAAATGTTATGACTGGAGGCTGTGTTGTGTGTTCCTCGTAGTCGTCTCTCCCAGCTTGAAAGAGATGGAATGCAGTGCAGTGCAATGGCAAGGAATGATTATGGTGATGATGGTATAAATAGTGCAAGAAGCTTTGGAGTGCAGACACAGCAAAAATACCAGCAACTGCCTCACCAACCGTTCGTTCTCTCAGTCTCTCATGAAATAAAAAATATTATATGTATTTTTTTCATAAACGAGGAAGGGTAAAAGGGCGATAGCGGCTGGTTAAGAGGAGCTATCAGAAAGGAAAATAAAATTTGTTGGATTCCAAGTCATATAATATAGCGTTTTGATGGTAATGCATTGGGAAAGATGGGGAAAGTGTAAGTGGCGGTGGTGGTGATGATGATAAGGATGGTGAGGCAGTGGCGAGGTCCACTTGAGTAAACGTCTGTGAAATTAGGTTGTTTTTGAGGCCTCCAGCTGAAAAACGGAGAGGTAGAGAAAGGTATGAGATGAATAAAGTGAGTGAATGAGTAGCTCCTGTACTACTGGTGTTGGCGGTGGTGTTGGTGGCGGTGGTTGGAATTGGAGGGAAATAGAGGATACAGAAGGAACAGAGAAAAAGAAAATCTAATACTTTGATATATGTTCCAATCCGCCTCGGTTGTAATTTCACGGTGGATTTGAAAATGAAATGCGGTTTTCTCTCGGAGAAGAGCTTGTCTTCCTCCATGGCTATTGCTGCAACTATTACCCAACCACTATACGACATGCTATATACTCTCAGTCGAAAACTGTCAGCTTCCCTTTCTCTCCCCGTCTGCTCTTGTCTCTTTTTCTCATTTTGTAAATACTTTCCCGCTACGTTCTACTCGAAATGTAAATATCCAGCTCGTTTGGAGGAAAATTTTGACAAGTGATGGTTGCACAAACTTGGAAGTGTGTACTAGTTGTGGGAAAGCAAAATCTAGCAAAGAAAATATTACATGCTCGGAGAAGGATTATGAATGATACAGCTACGTTTTTTATCATGCTCCAATTCCCTCTCAACTGCTCAAATTCACCTTTTAGATACTCTCATCATCACTGTTCTCAAACTAGTTTCTATCAGAAGGATTTGCTGTGGGCAATATTGTGGTGATGGTGAGATATCTCTAATTTTTTTATCACAGTATTAATTTTTTTTATCGTAGACTTTAATATCTAGTTTTTCACATTTACATTTTCGTTTGCTTTCACCACTTCATGTTAATTTTTTATTGAAGGTCAATGAAAAATCGAGTGGGTCAAAAAAGAGCAAGTTGGCATATGACTAGGAAAAATAACTTTCTCATTGTCGTTTTTTTCTCGTTACTGCTGTCAATGTCGCCTCGATAATCGATAACGATCACTTAACCAGGACAAAAAAAAATGTGTACCATTTCAACAGTGCGAGGGGAGAAAATGTATAGAGCGTGTGCTGTTCCTAAAAGGTTTTGACTTACTTAATACTCATATTATGGTTGGTTGACCTTGCTTAAAAGACGTTTTTTCACATTTCTCTCCCCCTCCTTCCATCTACACTCTTCTACTTTACCTCCACCTTTTCGTACGGAAGCAGATAAGTAAGTTGGTAAGTTACTTACCCAACAAATGGAGAGAGAAGAAAAACGAACTCATAAATACTTTTGCTTTTTAGTCACTTCTCCCACTTTTTTATTGCTTTCTTCCTTATTCATCGTCTAGAGACTGGGAGAAGAGAGAGAGAAAGAGAGAGAGAGAAATGGTACAAGAGCAAAGGGCTTTAGTGCACTGAATGCTTTTTAAACTGGTCTCAAAACCCCAGGCTAATCAAACAGCCTTTAAAACTCCTGCTATTCAAATGATGCATCGTTTGTCCTCCTTCCCACGCTCTTCAGGATAAGAATAAAGAGAGAAACAGGAGGAGGAAGAAGAAAAATAGAGGAAAAGTACAAAATGCTTTTATGCCAATATAAGCTCTAAACATATTGCCTATATGCATAGGGATATATTTTTACACCACATATAAATACATAGGCACATGGCTACAAAGTGTTTTCCCGTTTGTTACAACAAAACCATTCTTCTCTCTTTGCATTTTCCAGGCTCCCCCACTGTGAAGGAGAAAGGGTGTCTGACAAAGTCATTATGCGAGCATGGCGAGAGCATAATAACGTTTTTTCTCCTTCTTCTGCCTCTTCTTCATCTTCTTTTCGAAGCAGAGATCCACCAAGTTTGTCTCCACATTAGAAAGTGTATACGAAGAGAAATGGATGCAAAATCTGAAAGCCAAACTGATAAAAATATCAAGTGAAGAAGAAAAAAGAAATGTGCACTCAGTCATTCACTCAGTCACTTTCCTTTCCCTTCTTTTTTTCCTCTTTTGTGATAGCACATCCCAAAAAAAATATATAGTGTGGTTGCTCATGAAGGAGAAAAAAAATTTCATTGAGGAATGCGAGCATGTATGCAACCTCACGAACTAAAAAATACGAGCAGGACTCTTAAAACATGTTATTTATGTATGTATGAGAAAATGGAAAAAATACGAAAGAGAAATTTTAAAAGGACATATCTCGTGAATATAAATTTCTTCTCTTTTCCTTGCTCGATGATGATCCTGAGAATGATGGGTGGTTCTACGGAAATGGTGGCGTTCTCGAAAAATATACATTTCTCTTTTTTTGATTACTTTACTGAGAAATTCAATAGCTTGTGAGGCAGGAAAAGCAAACTTTGGAAACTAAAAAAAATACCTGAGCAAGCAGCATGTTATGAGTATCTGCATTCTCCACACTTTACATTCCATTTCCATTCATTTGGAGGAAACTTTCGCTATACCATCTTGAATACGAGAAGAATATATCTGGTTTCGTGGGCGGGATTCACGTGTTTAAAATATCAAGGGAAAACAAGGACGTGGAAGTAGTTAGTTCTCAAATCAAAATGATTTACGTCTCGAATACTTACTCGAGTAAAATTTGCATGTTTGCATATTCTTCTAATGACTTACCGCACACATAGGTACACACAATATATTAAAAGAGAGAACCGAAACATAATTCATTTTTTTTTGGTAGTTCTGTGTTGTCGGCAATCATACTATAGAGCTTACCCTTTATTTCATCATCTTTATTGTTTATATTTCAATGAGTGTACTGGAAAAAACTATAACACAAGCCATACTGCTTCTCAATATATTTAATATCAACATTTATGTGAGCATCCTAGATCATCAAATTCACATCCGTTCATAAAAGATGATTTTCGCTCTGCGTACTCGATCCATAATGGTGTTGACGGTTCAAGCAGTTCATCAGTATTCACTGAGTGGTGCTGTTGAAACTGGGAGTAAACCCTAAAAAGCTTAAGCATGCATATTATCCAGATTTACATAGACAAGCACCAAGGTAGTAGGCATGTGTACTCCACACGTCATCCTTCCCCATCATCACAGAGATTTACTCTACACAAACTGCGGGGGCAACACACTCATGATAATGATCGCGTATATATTGGAAGGATGAGGACACGGGCATGCTTCATCATCCCGTTATTAAAATATGCACGCGAGGAAAAATTGTTTAATGAATTTGCGATGAATTAATTAACCAGCAAAGTGGGGGGACTATTGTTGATGATGTGCGCAAATCAGGTTGGGACGTGTACTGTATGGTACATATTGCTTGAACAATGGCGTGAATAAATAATGACAAGGATGACGATGTTCATGCTGCCTCTCAAACGTGATTTATAAATCGTTAAAATTATTATCATGTCACATCTAGATTTTCACTCGAAAATGCACAAAGATTTGTCATGACATGTACATACTTTTGAGCCTGCAATTGCTGCATACATCATGAGACAAAAACAAAAGCGTCCATGTAGTCGTAATCAAGCTAGAATGTCGCGCTGACGGGAAATTATCGTTTACTCAGTGCTTCACTCATTCTTCCAGATTTCGATTCAGCATCAGACTACATCTCCACGTTATATTCAAAAAATAAATGTGTTTTGTTGTTTGATTGCTTTCAGCCGGTTTGCTGTCTGCTGCAGTGTTTTCATAAACTTTATTAAATGAAGAAAAACAGGCTTTTTATTTAAATATTTCTGATAACGATGAGAAAGTAATTCCAAACAGTGGATGACTATGACAAACTGTAATAAACGAAGGATTTTCTATACTCGCCTGTATACCTACTTGTTCATTATCTCAGATTTACATGTATGGCATGCACAAAAAGTATGCATTACATGAGTTGAATATGTACAGGGATGCCTTCATGATCCGAAATTCGAACGCACGCATGCACACCCAAGTACTCTTGCGAGAGAGACAGGGAAATGAAGATACGAGAAACAGCGTCGTTGTTCATGATTTTTTGTCGACTCTTCCTTCTGCAATTTAAAATTGTGAATGAATACTTCATGGTGATGATCACCAAGCTTATAGCAAGTAGCTTTCATTTACACACACACATACGATGAAAATAAACATTCTTTCCTGAAATTCCTTGCTCATCTACTACAATGGGAGAGGGAGATATAACAGCAAGTTAAATTTCTTTCCCGTATTTGAAATGCTTATGTTTGGTGTACTTTCAGTCGTCCATAACTTGGTATACTCAAATGAAAAGGAGATTGAGTAAGTACTGCGGTAGTACAGTGTATTTATTTACACTGCTCATTTTTCTATTTGGCATGCAATCATGCAATAGTACGCGTTCAACTTTGGTTGTGAAACGTTGTTACGTAATCTAGCTCTGCGGAGAGAAAGCAAGCACATGTGAATGCACCAATGGATCATTGGGCACATTTTGACTACAGATTTGCGTCTGGATCCACCAACTCTAGCTAATCACAGTGTGTGTCGTGTAGTCAAAATGCATGGTTCTGCATGACAGCGTTTTTTGATTGTCTCCCATCCTTTGAGCCATTGAGAACAATGTAAACTAAACGAGAGCTAAAAACCTATAACATTGTTTTTTAATCTCTACTATTGTATCATCACATCATGTTGAAACGTGATATGGTTGAATTTAACCGACAAAAACAATGAGTAGCATTCTTTTTAACATTTCTGTTGACATAGACATTTTCAGCTGCATACTCTCTCAAAGTTATTATTTTTTACTGCAAAATTTTAATACTGAAAAAAGTGATTTGAAGCAGAATTTGGGAATGTGTAAAATGCACTTGATTATTTTAAGGTTTCCTGTACTCAAAAATACATAGAAAACTGTACTGCATACTGTATTTCGCATTAAATAAGTGAATACAATCAGGAGCTGTAGAAGAAGACGCGAATTCTTGATTCTATTTACCGTTTCACACACGCTAGCTATGTAAATCCATCCGAGTATTTCAATTCCAGTTATTTTTACCGTGCCGGTGTATAAAACTCGAGGGAAAACAAGAGGAAAGCAGCTTGCCAGCGTTTCCTTCATGTGTCTAGATATCCATGGTATAAAAATCCATGAAAGGCTTGTAATAAGAGACATGGAGACATGAAACCACTGAATGGGATTTTCTTTGCACGAAAAGGAACATCGGTCTACACAAAGAAAGCGCATCATACGAGAATTTGGAAGACCTTGAGAAATAAAAAAAATCTTATTGCTGCTTTGTGTAGACATAAAAACATTGCCAGATCCGATATCATCGCTGTACCGAAATAATATCATTCGTGTTTTTACTTTACAGTATTCCGTCTACCCACTCACTCTTCTTGTTCCTTTCTTATTTTACCTCTTCCTGGAACGCAGGCGAACGAAGCGCGTATAATATTGAGTGTACATTTCTACTTGTATCCATAGTCATGAGCACATGCATCCATACATAATATTTATTATTACTTTCAGAAGAAAAAAATCTGATGCCTTCTCCGAACATAATCAAAGGCAATAGAGATTCGTATCGGAGCTTATAAGGCGGGAATTTTCATGCGTGCCATTACAGTATGATTACACTTCCGTGTATCCAAGCACCCCGTCTACATATTATGCATATGCTTTCACCAACGAAAAATCTGATATTCTCTCCATCAGCATCGGTTTCTCGTACTCCGATGTGTATTCTCTGCTTTACATATTATTACTTTGAAGAAGGATGATGGTGGCTGGTTCGGAAAAGCGGCTGAAAAACAGAGAACGACGACGACGACAGAGAGGAGCGGAAGGAGAGAGTCAAGTATTATTGAGATTGAAAATGAGTATCTCGAGCTACTTTCCTCTTATCGTCGTAATCATTCTCACTCGCACCATCTCTCACATTCTTTGTTGCTCCAGTCTATGTACAGGCAATATGAAAACGCATACGGAGTTGAGTTGAGACTCTTTTTTTGGTTCCCTGTTGAATTGTAAATCAATGGTTTATTAATGTAAATGGATGGAACGACAGAGAAAGTTACTATATATAGCTTTCTAACATTGTCCTTGTTTACATCGACGATTCTCGTGTGCCGCGCTGTTCATGATGAGAATGTTGCCATGCATGCATAACTAAATCAAGTATGGTGCACTCTCCCACACGCAGATGCATGCTTTCTCTTTCTCCCGCTTCCAATGTATGCATAAGTGCATCCATGCATAAAGAAAAATGTCTCGTGCCTTTCCTACATTTTATTATCATATGCCTTTCTACTTTTCTCTGTCTTTGTCATATGCTAATGCTCCTGTAGATGCTGCAAGGTTTATTATTAAAGCGCATGAAATTTATTCTCGTAAAAAGAGGATTGGAAATATATACTTTCAACATATTTCCTTCCACATTTCATTTTTGCTATAACGGGACATGAAAAGAGTGGAAATATGTGGTAGTGCACTCTTTATGAAGGTGATGATCATGACAGTGATTCTTATTATTCTCTTCTAATTCATGCCTCTTGTTACCTGTCATCTCTCTCTCCCTCTGCTTCTAAATAAGGTATGGCACACGAGCAAACAGATTTCATTTTCTTGGTAGCAGGAATTATGACGGTAGTAATGTTGATGATTATGGCGCAGTCATTGAATGAATACCTGAATGTTTAGTAGTAATAATGAAAAAGAACTAGAAGAAAGATATGCACGTAGGTATTTGGCAAGGTATTTTCCCACCTAACAATGAGATAAAGGGTGGTGAAAATTCTTGCTGAAAACGCTTTTACCAGAAAAAAGAATGAATTTCTACGTGACGGTGCTCCAGACAGCTTTTATTCTTACCTGTCTCTTTAGCTTTGTATTCCATGGGATATGACATTCTTTTATCTGATGATTATAATGACGGTAATATGGATGTGGGCAAGGGTATAAGCATAATATAATTTTTCAACTACTTTGTGCACAGATTTATAGATAACAAAAAAAGTGTGCCACAAGGTACAAAAATATGTAGGAGATATGAATCGTGCTGCATCATAAAGAGGAATTCAGTAGTGATAACTAAATGGGTATTAAAGAATTAGAGGAACTGGTACACAATGTGCTTTTACACGGATTTTTCTCCAGCACTAATAATAATACTAACAGTAATGGTACTGGGAAACTGGGTTCGGTTAGAAAAAAGAGAATGGAAGAAAAAGCATCATAAAATCGGATTTAAAACCTCGTGAGAAAGTTTTCTCTTGACGGTGGAATAATAGGATGAAGCCATTTACTCGGGAAAATATGGAAACTGATGATAAGGATGATGCGAGTAGTTTCAAATAATATTTCATATATTTCAGCATTTTGAAATGTGTAAGGTGCTATTTTCCTGCCGTATACACTGTTACAAGTGAGCTTTCTGCGACTAGAAATTGTGATCATCTCTCATATTACAGTGGTGCATGAAATTCAATAGGTAGTGTGCACGGAAAAATTTAAGGAAAAATTAGTGTTGCTGGTAGCCACATAATATCTTTATGCTTTCATTTTCGTGGGTAGTGTGTTCGTTATCCCAACAATAGGATGGCTTCAATGGGATCAGGTCAAAACCAAAACCACCTACATAAGTTTCAGGTCGGTCGACGTATAGCAGAGAAAAATTTGTACGTATACTTGTTGAAACGCATCTACTATGGTGACATGATTTATTGAAAATTAAACTGTGGTAAGACCTTGTTTCTTGAACTTACACATACAGTGAGCGGTGGTAGGATGAGTGTCTCATGAATATACGTTATTATAATCACAATCCACCGAGGAAATAAACTTATGTCATGCATGTGGTGGAACATTCAAACATAATGGAATAAAACGTAAAATTCTGAATACGAGAAGCGTAATGGGACTAATATTTACAAGAATAAGCTTCCTTTTTGTCGGGTGTTCCACTTTTTAAAAATCTCATCACTTTTTGCATCTTAATATGAGCTGCTGCTTATATAAAACATGTGGGGAATAACATATACTCTGAAGTGAAGATGAGTGGGTCAATGGCTTTCATCTGATGTAAATCTGATCTGAAAATTGCCATGTAAGAAGATGAGAATGCTGTTAACAGGTTTTCAACGAAAACCAGAGATGATGTGGTGGTGGGTAAGTATAAGTAGAGCTATTGAAAACTGTATTTTATGGTTTCCATATGGCGGTTGAGTTCCTTTAAAAATGATGCATGTGTAATTTTGCTGTGAAATTTGTAATTACTAGTTTTATGCAACATGTCGATTGCACATAAAGTGCACATCATTTTTTTAACAATTTCCAATTCCTTGAAATCTGTCAGATTCTACGGTTGAATAACACCAGCTGCGTATTAAACATCTTATTCTTAGTAGAGTTATTGTAGAAATTTTGGTTACTTTGTGCGCTCGTGGTAATGGTGTGACAGTGTTTTTTTATTTTACACATTTTCTCCTACTTTTACAATTTAAGAACGGTATTTTATGCTTTAAAATGGAGGAAATGACAAAGTGTTCTTGGTAAAGTGTGCAATGAGGCTTGAAGAGAGAAGAAAAGGGGAAATCTTAAGTTGACTTGGTTTTTTTCTTCATCTTCGGGTAGTGTGCTTAATGAAGATTGACTAGAATTAAGATAACGGTTTCTTTCCATCGTCCTTTCTACTTTCCTTCTTCTTTTACACTTTTCTCTCTCCTCCATTCTCTCCCGTCTCTTAAAAAAGAAGCGGCATTTGTCACACGGAAACATGTTCAAGGGAAAAGAAGTTTTTGGTGGTGGTTGAGTAGCAGTGGAGACACACGAAGAGAGAGAAAGTAAGAGGAAGTATAAAGTAAGTGGAAGGAAGAAAGTGAGAGAAAGGTCTACTCGTGGACTTGACTTGATGCATGATGTCTTCCATTTAAGCCTTTCCTCGTCGTTTCCAATGTAGTGGGTTTATACTTGGTAAACGATGGCGGAGTATACATATAACATACAGTCTTACTGCATGATGGTGATAGGCAACGAGATGGAGAAAAGAAGAAATTCTGTGACACTTTCCATAACACGTTATGTATGCACCTAGCATGAAATGTAGTGACATATAAAATGTCTCCTTGTGCAGATACCTTTAATAGTCGTTACTCATTTACCTACGTGTACATACTTATCCTAGAATGTTATACATAATACATCTATTTTTGCTTCATTGTGCCACTTATGTAGTTTGACTACTTATATTTTTCCCACTCGTTCTACTTGAAACTTTTCATTCTCGTGGCGGAAGCTTGAGGGTGATCTTTTTTATACGGACAGGAGCAGAGGAAGATTGTGTGTGTGTGTATTTTTATCTTTTTTCCCTTCTACTTTCCGTCTTGTTGGAAAAGTTGCTGTTTTAAAAGCATACGGAGACATTATCTCTTCTTCTACTTGACGGTTGTAACAAGTACGAAGTAGTATGGTAATATATACTTTACACTTTTCGAGAAGGCCATTAATGCATTTAAGTGTGGCATATATTATTAAGTAGTTATAGTATTATTTATAGTGGGGCTGATGACGATAAGAAGGAAGAAGAACTCGTTTGCAAGTCAACTAGACAGAAAGTGACTGACTCAGGTTTTTTGTCTCTCTCTCTCCACACGGTTAGTATTTTAAAGTAAAGTAGCGAAAAGAGGAATCGTAAGGTGTGAAGCAAAACCAAGAGGGAAAAACTGAAATGCGAACTAAAAGGAGGAAAGTTCAGCACATCAGCGTTTCATCCTCTTGAGTTTAATTTTTTTATGCTGTAGAAAAGGTCATTCCATTTTTTTGCTTTAAGAAAAATAAAGCTAAAGCTTGTAATGTTCCTGCCTTTTACGTCGACTTTCACTCTTTTGTATAATGGAACATGAGATTGTACCGAGAAAAGTTTTCTCGTGTCACCTTCCATTAAAATTTTTTGCAACTCTTTTTAAACCGGGTTCTATGTGTACTGGGATTGTATTATATAGAGTCATCATACAGGTTGTTTTTTTTTTTTTGCAAACTATAGAATTATTATAGCGTTGACACACAACACACAACTCGCATATGCGTCATGTAAAATATTACTCAATAGAATTATATATTTTTACGGCGCTATTTAAATGGAAAAGTTTTTTTGATTTTTAAAGCAAAATTTGCTGAAACTGATACTTCATTTTTTTACTTCACTTACTTTCATTTCTTCAGGAAATTCGCGATAAGGCTGAAGTTCATAAATATAATTTTAAACTTCTGTGTTTTAAGATGTGGAATGAGATAAGATAATACACAATGTACGAAAAATTTGCACCATGATTTTGGTTGTCATGAAAACAATTTTTGAAACTGGGTGAAAAACGACTTGGAATGTTGCTAGTGGTGATGAGGATAGCACACACTTTCTGGAAGTAATCTCGGAATGAAGACATAGTGACGCCATTAGCAACAAAGAGGAACTACAAGTATTCCAGGCTGTAGTATGTCAATGATGTAAATGGATAAAGTAATGATGATGATGGTTTTTTGGAAAGACCAAGCGCAAAAGCTGCAAGGTGAATGGGAAGGTGGTGGTCATTGACTTGCTTCAAAATGAGCAGGCATTATCTTAATGAGGATACCAAGCTGCGTTCACTTCACCAATGTATACACGTGCGTCGGAATCTACACACTTAATGGGATGTGTAGTAATAAACGGGTAGAGAGGAATATCTTGTCTCTTTCACTTTCTCTCCGTGTGTGTGTGTGGAATATCAACATTAATGATGATTATCATCATGCTGTGCATCACATGAACACATACAGAGTAGATGCACACCTTTTTACTCTACTGCATTATTTTCTTGTCACTGAATCAAATGAGAAGATGAAAATACCAAGTGTCACATTGTTTACTTGGTTCATGAGTGCGAATATGGCTTAAGTAAATGCCTCATCCTTCTCATTGTGTAAACCCTTTATGGGACTCTGCGGTGGTAATTGATGATGAGAGGCAATGTTACCTTTCTTTCCTACAAAAACCATTATGCAACCTTGCTACTTTTTCAACTTGAACTTTCTTTCTATCAAAATCGTTTGTATACCAGAATATAAACACTCATTCGTTTAAAAAATTATGGACCCTTTTCCCTCGTGTCATGTAGTTTCGGAGAAATTTATTATGTCGTCGACGATGTTTTTTTCATTTTTATATGTAAAGAAAAAATAAAGGAATTTACAATCCATTCTGTTATTGTTCGAATGCAATCTGGAGAAAAGTTGTAACAAATAATATATGCGTATAGACCTAGTTGTCATAACTATCAACTTGAATTTATAAAAAAGTTGCCAAAACCCAATCAACGGAATTGTATAAAATCGACGTTTATATTATGGCAAAAATATTTATTTTTTATTCCTTTCATGGCAAGTTGCAAAAAATATTGATGGTCTGAAGCCTTCAGTTCCTCCGTCGAATTTTTTCAGCAAGAGTAAGAGAGAAAGAAAGTAAAAGTGAGATTGACAGGGAAGCTTAAGAAGGAAAATGCCACTCGACAAGTAACTTCTTGCCTTTCTTATGACACATACAGAACTACTCAGATAAGATACATTATAAAAGTAGCTGGAGCACGAAATGTATACATATTTATTTCTCCAAAAAATTATTATTAGTTTATTCGGAAGTCTGGCATGGAGAAGAGGAACGTAATAGTACGTGGAAACCAGAAGAAAAGCGAGATAGCAAGAAAAAATTATTTCATTTCCTTTCCCGTCGTCGACCTACTCTTCTTTCCGTTTTGTGCGTAAGTTAATGTCCCATCAAAAGAATTGCTTTCCTTTTTAGATAACAACAAATTTCCGGTAATGGTGACTCATACGTTCGGGATGACTCTCGTTGACATTTTTATCCTCCACCTTTGTGGTACATTTTCCTTGCGAATATTTTACTTTTATCGATCTACCATCTCTCCCACATACAAAATGTAATTTCACTTGAGAGAATAGATATTCCCTCGTCTTTACACCAAAAACTTTACAACCGCTCATACCAAACAGGTATTCCTAATTAAGTAAGTACTTATCGTTGTGTTGAATGCCTTACATACGAATATTAAATGTAGCGCATCTTTTCAACCTTTGCCCTACGCGTACTCCATATAGGTCCACCATTGTAGTAAAGATTTTATCTGTGATCATATCTCTCGTTCTCCTCCACTGCTGATGTATAAATAGATTATTAAAAACTTTTTTCATGCATGCGTGTATGGAGCTGAACATGAAAATGTTTCTTTTCTCCTGAATACACTCTACTCTCTTCCCCTTCACTACTTTCTCTTTTCAGCACATCTTGTGTCCACAGTAGTCCTCCTTGTCATCCTCACTATTACATGTGATGATGAAACGTATGTATCCCGATTCATTTTGTATTCAGCAGGAGGAGCAGCAGCAGAAGCAGAGTAGCAGCCGCATCGGTACTTGTATATACAACAACTAGGCAATGTAATATAAAGTATAAATTTTCTACATTTTCGTGGAGAGTTGTGGCATATTGTAGGGACACTGCAGCAGGAGCAGCAGCAGCAGCATCAGATGGTCTTTGTGCTGTGAAAAGGAAGTAACTTTGTGAAAGTTGTCCTTCTTTTCATTCTCTTTTCTCTCGTCTCTTTTCACTGCAACTCAAGCGAATCACTGGAAAAAAAGTAAAGGGGAAGAGTACCTTTCTCCAGTAACAGCAGTCGCAATGCTGGATGTAGTAAAAGGATGAAAGATGCGAATGTGAATAATATGGATAAATGGGAAGAAAAACAGAGGTACACACCAGCAATGACGATGATGCTCTCTCTGTGTGTCTACGTCTGGAGTGCACTCTCTTCCTATTAGAAGGTTGTTCCTATTGTTGGTTTGGTTGGTTACTACTTCTGAATAAAATAAAGTGTGTTTGAGCACCTCCACCAGGCGAACGGGACTAGAGAGAACAACTATAGGGAAGTAACTATATGTTCACGTAATTTCAGGAAAAAGGGTAAATGGCACACATATCGAGTGGAACGAGTTATAGTCGTGTCTTCAGGTACATTTTACTTGCATTTTGCAGCGAGTATAGAGAAGTAGTCGTTTCTCCTTGATGCTGTTTCTGCATCATGTCCGCCCATCTACTTCATTCACTCAGATTTTCTTCAACACCACACACAGATGAAATAATATAAAAGATGCATTCCACCTTACCAGTTATTCAAAGATAGACAGACATCAGCAGTTGGGTGAAAAAACGGAGAAGGGAGCGAGTGTTTATTGAAGAAAAGTGATTTCGATAAATAGGAAAGCAGAAAAGGAGAATACGAAGGACGTGGCTGAACTAAGAAGGGAAAAGGGAGGTGCGGAGGAAAAGAAGTTCAAAGAAACTCTCTTCTTCTCTTACTATGTTTTCCTTTAATAAGAGATTCTATTAAGGAAAACTTTATACTTTGCGTAAATATTCCTCTTTTTTCTACAGACATGGAAAACTTTGCTTACAGAAAAAAATGGATTTTTACTATCACTTAAGTGTATTACGTTTATAATATGTAGTTGTATGCATGTTTGAACGAAGTGAGAGAGAGAGAGAGTAATCCTAAAAGGAAAAAAGGTGGTCCTTGTATTTATTTCTGTAATGCCTTCGAGTTTCAATCCCATTTTCATTTTATTTCCTTTCCTCTGGCGAAATGCATAACTAATAGGGAAAGGAAAAAGGAATAGAAATAAAACAAGTGACGAAAATGTAAGGCTGGTGGTTCAGTTTTGTTGACGGCACTTTTTTGCAAAATAAAAGTATGTGAACAAGTTCTTTAGTTTTTGTTCCTATTTCATTTGTGTAATTCTTTCATTTATTTTTTTTCTATTCATCGTTCCATCACTTTCATCCGCTTTTCTTCTCTTCCCCTCTTCGTGGAAGTCAGACAGTCAGTCAGTCTGTACAATCATTTTTTTATACTACGAATGCTGTCGTGTTTTCATTTCTCTCTTTTTGAGTAATTATCAAATTGCTACCGGACGACCTTTTTCCAATGAAAACGACTGCTGCTTCTACATTCGTTTTTGAAATGGAATGAGAAAGACAAAAAACCAAGAACTCTTTTTATCTCATTTTAGAATGGACAAAAATAAAACCTATGCTTTTCTATTTTGCCCTATTTCTAAAGGAGCTTTTATGTGAATCACAAATTTAACTGAAAAAAAAAACACTACGTAATTTTATTGAGTATGCTTCTTTGTAAATATCTTCAAAA
The DNA here is from genome assembly GCA_034700605.1 of Willowsia nigromaculata. Taxonomy (NCBI): domain Eukaryota; kingdom Metazoa; phylum Arthropoda; class Collembola; order Entomobryomorpha; family Entomobryidae; genus Willowsia; species Willowsia nigromaculata. Next base: position 16,915 of record JAQIXX010000690.1, read on the forward strand.
AATACGGAAGAAAACTTGAGAAAAAAATTTATCTTCTTTTCTTTCTTCCAGTAGCGGATGATACACTTGCAAGTAGGCCATGGCAATGTTGACATACCTTCTGCCACCAAAAATATACGATGGAAAAAATTTACAAATTCTTTTTCGCCCCACATTCCAACAAAGTCCTAACCTACTTATACACACGAGATAATCATCATCATCATCGTGAAGAACAACACGTCTACCACAACCACCAACATAACACATAACACTGATTCATAAAACAAAAAAGAAAAAGTATGTGGCAATGAAATACCTATGCAGTAGTGCCGGAAAGTGTTGAGTGCTCTTTTAATATATATTTATTTTTCGGCCTCTCTCGAACTATTTAGAAGACGCATAAAACTGGAAGCTAGAGTTTACTTGCAACAGCACTGCAAAACCTAAGGGCCTTGCTCCCTTTTTCACGAGTCTCATCCTCATCATCACGAGTGTGAAATTTGTAAGGAAAAAAGTCAACATGAAGGAGAAAAGTCATAAGGCATTTTTCTGAAGAGGATACAAAGTATATTTATTATATAGATGAATATAGTACAGCCATGCTTTCTCCTACATTTTTCATACTTGGTATGGTCATAGTAATCATTATGATCGTCCTAAGTGAATATTATGGCATATAAAATGTGTACTTTTCCTGCGAAATTTTTACACATGCAGAAAGTTGGAGAGGCATACATGTATACATACTCAAGTTATAGATATTTTGTGTTAGCATAAACGGATTCCATCGTTCTACATCGGTCTAGTCCGTGTGCCATGCCATTGAAACAAACTGGGAAAGAAAGGAAAATAGGGAAAAGGCTTTTCTCTTGCATTCATGTGTTTTTGGCATCTCACTTTATCTCTCCTAGTGTGTATGTGTGTGTGTGTAAGAGAAAGTCTGGCTCTGTGTGAAAGAGGAGGAAAGGAGTTACCAGAAAAGTAAAAGTTTTTGGTGGCTTTTCTAAAACTCTTTTCGCGATACGAGTTGTTGGGGATTCTGATGATGATGATGATGGCGGTGGTGGTGGTGGTGGTGGTGGTAGTCGTGGTGTTCGAATTAAATAGTCCCTTTACCCATTATTTTCAATTCGTTGGAATCCATCTATCTACACGACCTTATAATAATAACGCATTGTATGGCATTATCATCGCTTTGTTGGATGCAACCCAGTTGAGTCAGTAAAACAGTTTACTTTCGTGATGATGATGATGACGACGACGATGGATATAATAATGTTTTGTGCGACTTGTACCAAGAATTTTCTCTAAAAATAGTGGGAAGGTTATATGGCACTGGGGAAGAAGAATTGAAGATAATAATGAGCATTTTAGTTTTGATTTGAATATAAACAGCATAATTAACATGACTTGTTCTTGTTCCGTCGATGTTTCTCCAAAGGCTACTATTTATACATATGGACGAGGAGGAATAGACCAGAGAGAAGAGAGAAACACACACAGAGAGAGAAAGTGATTAATTAATTGTGTTTTATTATTATTATGGCGATAGGGATGATTCCTTGCAGAAAAACGGTAGGATATTTTAAATGATCTACATCATCATCACTAATGTTGTTTATTCAAACAATTTTCACTTCTGCTAAACTACTTCATTTTCACAGTGAAATGGCAAAAGTGTAGCATGCTGGATGAGCTCTTCTTCCTCCAACATCAATTTCCTTTTTTGCTCAAACAAAATCACAATATACACATGTATCGCTTATATCGAATGCAAAGAGCAGGGAATAGAGAAGAAAGAGGAGAGAGAGGATAGGAGACAGTAATTATTATTTTATTCAAAAGTTACAAGGTTGTTTGTATTAATCATTGTCATTGTTTCTACATCTTCTATCATCTTGTCGACTTATATTTACACTGGGAATTGTGTCGTCGTCGGCTGTGCCTCATTGGAAAAATAATCAACTGTTCATTTCCATCCAAGCACACAGGGAAAGAAGCGAGCTCTTTCTCCTCATACATTCAATAATATATCATCCTTTTTTAGTCCCAACTATCATCCAATTATTTTATTATTTTCCTATTCAAATTGAGACATCTAACTCAGCAGACTGAAATTTAACGTAACTTTATTTTCAAAAGGAGTGCTAGATCACGCAATGATTATCATCCCTTTGAGAGCTCATGCTTTTATGCTCTCGTATAAGGACGAATCATAGTGTGTTTACTCGTGATTAATTAAATTCTTTACAATGTGTGTAGGTAGATATATGTGCTTGGCGACAATGAGAAGTTGTTTCAACTTTAGGAAGAATAATCACGGGAAAGTCAACTCTGCCACGCTGATTATCCAGTTCAGGGAAATTACTGACTAGATTATTGCATATTATTCTTTTAGCGTAAGCAAGAAATTTGTGTATACACCTGTTAATGTGTGTCTGTCTGTCTTTTAGTTTATCTAGACGTGTTCTATATGTTCTGGATATGAAGTCATAAAATCTCATTTGCAACATGATATTCAGCCATGTAATTATCTGCTATGCTACCGACACCTCTTATTACTGCATGAAATTTTTTTCTCGTCATTCAATCATTTATCCAATTTAACACACTTAAAAGATTTCTTATTCAATGGTGCTCTCTCATCCTTCTTAATAAAAAAAATTGCAGATCCACTGAAAAATCCGCTTTCATCATCATCCTTTTCTTCTTTACTTTGGCGATTACTACCAGTTACGTATACTCAATTGAAAATCTCTCAAAAATTTAGCTCACATAAAAGACTTCCCTTTCATCTGTAAAAAGGAAGAGAATGCGTTCAAGGAGGCCATCATATTTTCCCCTCTTCATCAAATCAGAATTCTATAGCCATTTTCCCTCTTCGTCGTTAAAGAATCAGCCCAACATAGCGAAAGATTGCATTAGAGAAAGAGTAGCAAAAATGAAAAGGGATCAGACATTGAAAAAAGGGTGCAGAGGAGTAAATGCACTAACGATGTTACTTGTTTCTACCTCGCAGAAATGTACAATAAGCAGTATCGAATATCAGAAGTGAAAAAAATATCTGAGGAGGCAGAGGAGGAAAATGGCTTTGGAAAATCTATCACTGCTACTCTTTCACTTCTATGCTCGTCTTCCACTCGACGGCTGCGAAGTGAAAGAGGTCTTCTGAAGAAAAGCAATACATTTCATTCAGACTTTTTATGTATCTGCTTGCAATACGTATATGTTTACAATTTTAATATGAAAAAGAAGTTTGTACTTGAGGCAACGCGCTGTGTAGCATTAGCAAGCACGTATGAATTATTATGAATGCTTTCTTCCTTTTTATCGAGTCAGTGAGCTCTTAACTTGCTTATAAACGAGATTACAAAAGTAAATACCTTGAAATCATGTAAAGGTTAAATAGCTGAAAGCTTCATGAGCTCCTTTTCTCTCTTTTTTGTAGAACCCTAAAAGGCCAGCATACACATAATGTGATGAGTGGATAAGAAGAAGCCGAGAAATAAGATCAAGAAAATACTGTTTATGCAATTTTCCTTTCAGAAAATATGACACTGTCTTCAAAATGAAAATATCTAATTTTTTTGGAGAAAAGTGTGAGGAAGTCATAACAAGATAAACATCTCACATAAAATTGTGCACAGGTACTAGTATTTACCCATGTATTGGAATTTCACAGAGAGTAACTGCATATTTTCATTCCCGGATTAAAGCAAAGAATAAGAGAGTTAAAGCACGTCAGAAAAATTCACAAATTCTGTACACGTCTGAGTGTGTGTGGATGTTTTTGCCACTTCAAGTATATAATAGACGGCGTCATCAAGTTCACAGTGTCTAACCATGCCAGTAATAATGAGGCGTGTCTTTCCATTTCTGGTTTGATGAGCATCACTAGAAATGACAAATTGAATATAGTGCTGTAACAACAGCAACAATGACTTAATAACTTTTACAGCATACCTACATGACATGTATGTATATTCATTCCACTGGAAATTCTGCACATTTTGCACAGTGTGTGTTTCTCTACCATGGTGCAAATATATCATCTATAATAGCTGATAGTGGCAATAGTACAAGATTTATTTCAAATTGTCTTCTTTCTCTGTGTATCCCGTCCACACTATTTCTACATCTCCGTCTCACCACCGGCTTGCATTTTCTCTGAAAGTAACTTGCTTTTAAACATCATCGTCATTATCTTTTTCGCCATCATCATGCATGGAACCATGAAAGCATAATGTGTTCTTTATAGGCTCTTCCAAGTATGCATATTATGCATTACTACCCGTTCTTCAAAACTATTCATACAATCTTCTACATTCTGGCTGTACGCTTTCTTGCGTAAACGCTTTATTTTTTCATATCATTGTCCCATTACTACCAACCGCGTATTTCGTTCATGTTTAGCGCAAGCCAGTATTTTGTATTATTTTATTTCTCGCTGGCTTTATACTAGTTAGTGCAATTCTAGCACATACCCCTGTGTGTTTGCACAACTGAAAGAGAATATAAAATCGTGGCCGTGGAAATTATGTATGCATAAATATGTATAAACAAGAGTGCCAAAAGTGGAATGAGCATTGAGCATAATGAATTTACTACAAGTGAAAATTTTAGCATTCGAGACAACATTTTCTCTCTTGACTCCTGTTGTGAGCGTATGAGGACAATAAGCAACTTTCCCTTTCTTTTTTCGTATTTGTGCAAGGGTTTCAAAGGAGTTGTTATTTTGTATTTATTTTTTCATTCAGTGGAATTTGTTGTTGTTGACATCAGCAAGAAAAGTTGAAAATGTACACAAATATTGAGTCCTTGATGGGCTTACTCTAAAGTAAGCTTTTTTGTGTCCTTGTAATCAAACGTGTTGCTGTAAAAACAAATGTTCATGCATGTATGCATGACCGTGCGTACGTTATTTGTTGTTTCTTGTTGGATACTGTTATTAACCTGTTTGTAGGCTGGAAATACCAGCCTTCTACAAGCTCCTCTTTATTTTTCCCCCTCCTTGGACTGAGACGTTGCTTCCTGAAATCAGGAAAAGTATATCAAAAGTTGAGTAAAATTTCAATCCGGAGAGGTTGAGTTTCCCAGAACACTTTTAAGTACACACACTTTATAACATAAAGAAGATGTCAACCCTTAGTGGTGACACCTTTGATGTCACACTTGATTTGCAACTTCTTTAAAAGGCGTGAGTTGAAACACACATACCTACAAACACCTGCGTTTTCTGTTGCTGGCGTTTTTACTTTAAATAAAAAACTCTTACATGGCAGGCTCTCTTATTAGAAGATGTATAATTTATTAACTCACGTTAAAGTTTTTATGGTTTTGGTGTTACACGTGCAGCCGAGGCAGGGACAAGTAAGTGGGAACAAAGTTGACAAAAAACAAACAAACTTGTTTAATAAAATGCACGCCCACTCGCCAAACGACGAACATGATGAGTTCTTTTACCCTGAAACTCTAGAGAGCTCAAAATATACACTTTTACGGATATGTCCTGAGAGGCCAGACTAATTAAGAGTGTTGATTAGTCGAATAATAAAATTAAATACTTAATGTGTTTCATTATTATACGCAGAGTAAGTTCCACTGCGCAAAAAACGTGATCATAACCCTACTTGCTTTTATCATTAGAATTATCTTTAGAAAAACGTGAACAACTAAGTTTGAGGCAGTATTTACAAGCCGACTTGAGCTGGTGCGCAAAGGGCATAGTCCATCAAAAATACTAATGACAGCTTACACAAATAAATAGCATAGGTACCCGAAAACTGTCACTCGAAGCAAAGTCCTTCGTATCTCAGTTGGTGCACACACCCGTTGCAATCTATCACAGCCATGATAAGTACGAGGGAAAATCCGTCAGCAGAAGAAGGCGTACACTTAGAGCTTATGGCAGCTAAACAATAAATAGAAACGTTGCTGATAAAAGAATAACAAGAATAATAAAATAAAAAACGTACTTAAAGTAAATGTAGAAAATAAAGTGGAAGTAGAGAAGGAGACAGAAAAAAATGTGAAGAGTATTGGAAAAAGCACTGTTTAGGGGAAAGGGAGTGTTAACACTTATAATAAAATAAACATATACATCCTTACTCCCTTGCATTATTACAGCTAAGTAGTATTTTACAAGTTGAAGGAACAGGACTTAAAGAATACATACAATAAAACGAGTGGTGGTTTAAGTGAAACAGTGAGATTTGGAAGACCCAATTTAGACAGAGCCAAAAAGACATCCTGGGAGAAAAGCATTCCGTTCCAGTGGTAGTGCTGGTGGCGGTGGTAGTGCCACTACTGCTACTCCTACTACCACACTACTTCTCACAGGATTTTTATTACTTTTTCTTGTTTTCTCTTGTTGTTTCGCTGACAACCCAAACGGGCTTAAAAGCAATCGTCAAGAGAGAGAGAGAAGAGGAAAGTCAGAGAGAAAACGCGAGACATGCAAGAGAAAGATCGTATGTACGTACGTCCGTCCCTGCACACATAACAAAGCAGCAAAAAATAGAGGCAACTTTTGAGACAGAGGAGAAAGTCTCTGGAAGTAGAGAAAAAAACTTATTTTTTATACTTTTATTGAAAGAGAAAGCAACATAAAGAAAAAGCAACTCTGCAACATAAAACGAGAGAGAGAGAGAGAGAGAGAGTAGGAGGCAGAGAGAAACCAACATCCGCCATTCCCCTCAAAAATATATAAGGATAATACTGTATAGACTTGTACGTGTGTGTGTATGCGTGGCTTGCTTTCTCTCTTGCTTTCTCCTGTTTTTTGCTGGTTGACTTGACTCACAGTGTCTCAGTGTCTCCTTGTTTGTGTCTGTGCGGGACGACGAATGAGTCTCTTGACAAAGAGTTTTTTTGTTGGGGAAAAAGGGAAGAAGAAAAGCGGCAAAAGCAGTGGGATGCACAATGTGCTTTTTTGCTTTTTACTTCTCGTTAGTAGATTCCTATTGATTTTATGCCGGGTTCAGATCACTACAAGGAAAGATGATCATTTTCCCTGTGGTATGGATACTAGTCGAGGAATGTTGTAGTCAATGTGATGCAACTACTTTTGGCGATGAGGCAACGCACCAGCGATGAATACTGCGAGTAAAAAACCCCAAGGCGGTGGTGGTGGTGGTCTGGTCTCGTGATGGTATGGCCATGGTATGGCCTGCCCTGGCAGGAATATTAGTGGCAGTATTCACAGTTGTGTAAGCTTAACTACCAACAGAGGCAGAGCGAGTGAGCAAAAATACTCTTGCATTCAAGTCATGATGATATGAATATTGGTATTGAGAAGAGAGCGAGAGGGAAAGGAAGAGGAAGTGAGGTTTTCTTCTCCCTGCTTGTGAAATACTTTCGAGATAATGGAACATTGCATTGCTAGTGTGATCTTTATAAATGAAACTTGATAGGGAATATCTACACGTTATCATATTCTGTCTTCTACGATATTATGTTTATCAAGGGAATGTTATGCGGGTGGAGTGAAAGCATAGTGAATGCTCTTTATTCTTTATAGTGCCTTTTTTCCTTCTCTTCACTTTTTCCACAACTTCGAGAAGGGTTCATTTCTAACGAAGGCATCCATTTATGAATCTTCAGAGGCTCTAGCCTCTCTGAGAGAATGTCGTCTTGTTATATATTTCCAGCCTCTTTTAATATTAACACTTCAACAGTCCACATGGAATATTCATTATAAGATTCTAATATACCTATCACGTATAAATACCAATATTTGGAGACGCTATCCGTGTCACATAAGGAGAAACAATCCAGTCACCCTTCCTTTTCGTTGTTCATGTCGCCAAAAATAGAATGTTTTGGCAGCCCTACTGCAAAGAAGAAAAAAACAAACAAGCGTGTACTGTATTTGCGCAAGGAGCAAGACGAAGAGCAGTATCATGCATGATAGCAATGTCGATTGCGCCGTATATAACGCTGATTTGTCCTTGGTATGGTGGTGGTGACCCTAAAGTGGTGACGATGACATGAAAAACTGTACATGCATGAATGTACACGTCATTTTCAGATTCAAGTAGATACTATCCTCAAATCTGTGAATAATTAATGGTTGTATGCTTTCTGCCGGAATATTGTCACTTACAAGCTAATGACAATCTCATCGTGAGTGACTCGCTAAATAATGGATTCTGATGTTATTATCATTATTTGTGGCTATATAATATACAGAGCTTACTGTTTGTACATCTTACAGAAGCCACTTAAAAAGACCAACAATGCATGTCCGTTCAGATGTCATTTAAGTGAGTGTTGAGAGCTCTGCTCCTCCACGTCAAGTGAGCTAGAAAAAATTGGTCTATCAATGGAATTGTCTTGTTACTTGTCTATTCTTGGGTGAATATTACACAATGCTTCCATCTATGCATTTATTTTTCAAGGAAGCTTTCTATATTCTAAAGTGCTTCCGGTAAAAAAGGAGCACACAAGAATGTATGTATTTCTCTCTCTCCCTTTCTCGAGATTATCGTCTTGTCTTGTGGATTTATCTATTCTGTGGCAACATTACGTGTGCATAGCGTGAAATATTTTTGGTGGATTTTTTCCTGTTTGCATGCATTAAATATAAAAGAAGTGGTTTAGTTGTGTTTGACGTTACTGCTTCTGCTGCTGTCGTTGTTGTTTATGGATGTGGTGGTGGTGATGTGGTATGTGTCGTGGAGTGACTTACTCAAAAAGGAAGACGAGTAGATGACGTGGAAAAAATTGCTACTGGTGTGTATGATGGTGGTGCTATGGCTCCGTGCTAAATCTTCATTCAAGCTTCATTTTCCTGACTTTAGAATCAACTTTCTTTTTCGAAGAAAAACATTTCTTTTCTAAATCGGGTGACTTGAAAGGGTAGCGTTGGTGTTGATAGGGATGATGTGGTGGTGGTTTGTTGCAAAATATACTGCTGTTATGAGAGTATTGCGCATAATATATGAGAAAACGGAAAATTTGTATTGCAAATTCTCTTCTTCTTTCAACATCATCATAATAACAGTAAATACATTTCGTTGCACAGTCATCCACCGTTACTTTTTAGTGTGACATCATAACCGTTCCAGGCTCATCCTCTGAATGATTTGCGAAAGTAATAATAGTTGCCATAGAGACGAGCTATTAAGACAAAGCCCAAGAAGTGATAATCTGACCTAAATACAAGAGAAAAACAAAGTTCAAAGCTGTAAAGCCTATAACAAACTGGAAAGTAAGAGAATTTCTTCCTTTCCTCATGCCTTCCTTCTCACTTAACTCACCCCGCAATATTATAATATATTATATTAGAAATGCAAACAACAGTGGTTGCTTCCTCACCATCTCCCTCACATCCTCTCATCCACCAAAGTTATTTTTTCATGTAGATAATATTTTGTTTATTTATTTACATAAGAAATACATGAAGACGAGTAAGGAGAACGAGGAGGCCGTGTAAACTTAAGTAGTAATATAATATTCGAGCTCTCGCATCTATTTTTTCTCCACTGATTTCTTATGCAATCATAAATTATGCATTAGAAGTTTTAGCATGTGATATGAAGTGAGTGAGCCAGCAGAGAGCCAACAACATCAATAGTAAGAGCAATAGTGGCAACAACCCTGCCAGTGGCTGCCACTACTACCAACACCACCACCAACTTTCACTCTCAAAAACTCACTCAAGTCTGTCCGTCAGACTGTCATTCAGCAAGGAAAGCAACCGAGAGAGCCCTGAGAGATATTTAAATATCTTATGTGTGTATATATAGCATGGATTTTTTTTCTTCCCCGGAAACGTGCATATATATATCCTCAAATGGAGGAAAGTAAGGAGCCAAAATACACATCTGTGGCAAAGCAGCAGTTAACAAGGTTCAAGAGACTTTTTCTTCATGAAATAATAATGCTCCCATTCATTCTAAATTGTGCAGCAGTAAAAACGCCAGAGAGAAAGGCTTGGAGAAAGAGTGAAAGTGTTATTGGATATTTGCATGGTTGTATCGTCCTCGTCGTCCTCGTCATCATCATCGTCATCATCATCACCACTGCCATTGCCACAACCACTGCTACTGCTCTTTTACCATTACCCTGTGTATCACCTTGCCGAACACTTTTGCGTTGTGTACGCTTTTTCTTCGAGAAAATGTTGTTTTCTACTTTTCAAGTTGAATACAAATTGGACTTGAGGGAAGACAAACAAAGCAACTAGAAGAAAGGTTGAAGCTTCTACTGATGTTTCAGCATCTTTCCCCGTTTTCCTGCTTTGATGTTGTTATATTTTCGTTTTTATCCAGTTCCCAGTTTGGGCGCCTGAGTTGGAAGCATAGTCAAATCAGGATATTTTCGTACCTGCATACATACATATGCCATTAGGCAAGGTAAATAGAAGTGGCTGGTGTGTTTGTGTTGGATACCCAGGGATGTTTTTCACTACTGCAGTGAAGTTTCTCGTGTTACGCATAATTTTCTCTGCTTTCTCTATCCTCCGTCTCTCACGTGCACAAAATTTGAATTAACTCCAGGATTGGAGGCCCTAGACAATGATGATTGTCTGGAAGGTCATCATCCCACAATATCATCTTCTGAATTATTTGTGCGGAAGCACATACACGTTTGCCCATTTGAAATACATACTCGCCAGCACCTCTATAACTGATGTTTAGGTATGTTATGCTTCAGGTAACTGCAAAAGAATGGGCTCCAGCATGTTACACTGAAATGTTCTCATATTACATTTGGCAAAAGAAGCTAATTTTGTATTTTTAAAACGCTGACCAAATAGACCGTTTTTTAGGTTTTTTCTAACCTTCAAAGTAGCATTTTACATTGAATATTTAATGGTAATAAAAGTGTTTAATTTTAGATATTTAACCATAGAAGGGAGGAAAATGTTTTTTTTTTTGTAGCCTTTTGTAACCTTCTTGAAAAGATAAAAAGAGAATTCCACCGCAAATTCTTACTTGTCCAATAAAACTTTATTACAAATCAAGAACTTTCTCCACTTTCTCTGCCATTTACTATATGGACGTTGTTTTAAATAGTGCAATTGTTCGCATGGGTAATAAATGCGTAAAAATTATAATGCTACTTAAATTTTTCTCATTTTATAAATCCTAAAAAGAAAAAAAGTAATCGTAAATGTCCATGTAGGATTCGCTCATCTTTAGTATTCATGGTTGTTTCAGTTAAGAATATTCAAGCGTGACTTTGGCCCTCAAATAAAATTTGAAACTTACCCTCACGAATCCTCTCCGATTGGATTGCATATAGGTACATATATACGTAGTGCAATACTTTTTGTAGCTGTCATTCCTCAAACTAATCCTTGCTCACATGAATGCTCGGATGGGAGTACATGGGTAGAGAGGATGATGGCTATTTTAATGGAATGGGATAAGATATTAAAGAAACTTTCTTCTTCTCTATGCTCATTTCTATGAGTACGATGAGCCGACAAAAAGTTGCACATTTACCTAAAAGAAATCTTAACTTGATCTTCCTCCCTTTCCGTCCTCTCAACGAAACAGCAAAACTTTGTAAAGAAGTGGGAAATAACGGGAAATCTTTTTTCCCTCGTTTTAAAACATCTCTTTTCCGAACACAAACTACACTATAGACTATACATCAAAACGAGAAAGCGACCGACATACAAACTAATAGAAAGGGAGAGAAAACGAAAAACTTGTTATATTCGCAAGTTTTATTTTCTGTCATGACATTACACGGAGAGGAAGGAGGATGAAGATGATGATTATTATTTTGAGAATAAAAAAGTGGGAATAGTTATTGCGGATATTTGCGTTCCACTCCTTCCGCGTTTTATCTTTTTTATTGGAAACAAGTTAAGTAATGTTAATGCACGCGCACACGCATCCCATTTCCAATCCAAATCTCTCAGTCTCCATAATATATTATGTTCCATTCCTAAAATGTATACGTAGATGTAGTTTTATGTAAATGGACACCAATAGCATCACCATCATCATCGTCCCAGTAATCGTCAACTTTTTCGCATGGTTTGTTGTCAGTAATAGACTAAAGGATAGGAAATAGGGAAAATAGTTGCAAAAAAGGGAAAATCAATATATGAGAAATAAACGAGAGTAATAAAAGGCGAGAGGAAAAAGGCATTACTTTCTGCTGCTTCTCTTACCACTGCTATCACTACCGACATCAGCGATGATATAAAAAACGCTAAACTTGAAAAGTTCTGGAAATGGAAGGAACGACGGAAAGGATGTAGATGATGCATTCAACTACATGCATGGGTTTTAGAGTAGGAGAGTGAACTTTCTCTCTGTGAAAGCAAATAAGTCCAGTAGTAAACATGATGATATTACGCGGAGCTTAACAAACATACAATATACAGCACATTAAGTCCGCCTCCTTCTTACTCATCTTGTCTCAAAAGTAATATTTATAATTTTTTTCTTTGGCTTCTATTCCACCAGTCTTAACTGTCTAAAGCAGGGACAATGCTTGTGTAGGCATTTATTTGTGTGTGGATTCGTTGTAAGTTTAAAACCCATAAACAGATTTGTTTTACAACGTGATAAATTTAAAATAGACTTTTTTTCTACGGATATCTTCTCTGTATGTATGCTTGTTGTAGTTTCACTCTCATGTAGACAGTTTTGATGTTTTGGGGTATTTTACCTAGGAATGGAATCCGGATGAGAAACGTATTCGAGAAAGAAGGCAAGTTTTTCATTTCATAGTGTGGCTTTTGGATGGATGCCAGTCAAAAGCTCGCACTTTGTTTCTATCATCATCGTCATCATCAAGAAATGTCTTGTTATTACTTCACAAACAGGGAGAGAGAGAGAAAGCGGTGGAGATAGATGGAAAGTTCCAAAATAAAGTTGTGACAAAGAAATTTATTTATTTTCATTCCCATTTCTGTGTCCCATTCTTCCGTTCAGTTGGGATGAGGAGGTAAGGCTGTAAATTCAGAGAAGAATTGAAAAAAAAACTAGTCGTGTTTACTCGGATTCGGAAGGCACACCACAACAGCGTATTTTATCTGTGTGGTATTTTGGTTAGTTTGGTTTTCCAAGAAGGAAGACAACAAGCATATTTTTGGATAACCTACGATTTCCTTGTAACATTCCAACAATACATTAAAATACTTTGAAGAAAAGACGGCATAAAATGAAAGCTTTCACGAATAAGTATGATGTTTTTGGACACATCCATATTCTGTAATCCCAGAGCTGGCAGCAGTTCAGGGGTCAATATTTTCATTTGGGAGAATTCATTACTGAAATTAACACTTTCTAAGCGCTGTAGTCACTTGTCCTCATGATTGAAAGAAAGAGAAAGCGCTGAGTCAATACACTAAATATTATAGTGGCGTCTTTCATTTTATGCTCCATATTTCCTATCCCGTTATAGATGTGTTGGTCAACTGGTGTGTGAAAGTAATATCAGAGAAAATGAGACAATGAATGAAATATAGTTGGCTAGCTTTGTTTATTTTCTCTCTACTAACTTATTTTCTTGACAGCAAAGTAGTAGTAGTAGTAGTAAAATCATCATTATCAAAAATGAGGAAGAAACGGCAGCACGATTCTCATCCTATTTCTGAAAATTCTTTCACTTGTGTGTAATATATGAGAAGATTTTGCGAACTACTGCGTTCAAACAAACATTTCGCTTTATATAGTCAACTCTTCATTTCAAAGTTTTGTCTTACTTTTTCACTCATATAAATGCTTTCATTCTCCAGCTATGTTTTTTTCTTCAAAAAATAAGAGAGAGAATGAGAGACGCGGGAGGGTCTAGTCATAAAAGAGATGCTGCTCTTGCTGTTGATGATGTTGTTGTTGTTGTCATCATGTTTTCTTGTCTTGTCATTCTGCTCAAGACAGCTCTGATAAAGTCTATACACTAATATACCCTTTTGTCATACCCATCATCATCGCTTCACATTCCTTTTGTTCATTTACCAAAAAAGGAAGCAGAGGAGGACATCAACACACGATATTGACGACGATGATGATACAAAAAGTGTGGTATAGGTTGTAGAGAAAGGAGCCAGACGCGGCTGGTTTTCTTGCGCAACAAAACAATATAATTTGGGACGTGTCACAAAAGGCGAGCAAGCAAAAGCGCGAGGGAGAAAGAAAATGCAAAGGAAAGTGGAAACTGCGATATCATGCACGCATTCCTCAATGCCACATGTTTTAGCAGGACGGGTCATCATAAATGTCGAATAGAAGAGAGAATAGCAGACGAAAAAAGCTGTCCCCTTTCTCTCGCTGCCTATTTCGTATTTTTTCCGTCCTTTTTTTGCGGTGGTAGTAGCCATCTTCTTCATAATAGTAATGATAATACTAATAACAATAGTAATGAAATTATCATAAAGTGCTGCTACAAAACTACTACTATTACTACCTATACGACTACTGATTCCATAATAATAACATGTCATGCCACAAAACACAAAAGCCAATTTCCCTGGTAGGACACGTCTCGAACATCAGACGACATAGACATCATCACCACCACCACCACAACTGTTCTAACCATCACGCAATTCAAAACCTGCAGTTTTGCTGTTGCTCTACAAATTTTTATTGGTTGTCATTTTGTCACAGAAAGGATGACAACTGCGAGAAAAAGAAGATATTTTCAATTCATTCCCTCATAACAATCGTCATAATATTGGTGATGAAAAACACGAAGATGATGAGTTGTTGGGAGGAGGTAATTCATGAAAAGGATATTTTTTTCTTGCAAAATCCAAATCCTATAATAATGATAATGACTCATGAATAAATACATTGGAAGTCGGTTGGAGAGATTTTTTTTTGTATAAATCAGTCATAATGTATTATGAAAGATGTATTTGATGATCCAACTGATCATCTTTCTGGAATTACAAGAAAAGCAGACGTCTGGTTTCGTAAAGAAATCGGGCTTTTGTTTGTTCCACTGTTGCTTTGATGGTAAATTTTTGTGGGGGAAGTACGGTTGAATGGATTGGTTTACATGTATGCATACACTTTCTCTCTGATGATGATTACGATTACCTTGGCGTTCAGGTTACAATAAACAGTAATCATCATCCACTCCCCTTCAAACTTCTACTCTTCTTCGTGTCAGAGTAGAAGTTGAATGGAAGCTTAGTCTGAGAAAGGATGGGAAAATAAATAAAATAATGCGAGAGAAAATTTTTCGTTGACTTATCCCATGCCTTTTTTTTTCTCTCTCTCTCTCTACTTGGTTTGCCTAAGCTTCAGGAAATACGAATCTTGGGTGTGGGAGGATAAGAGAATGGAAGAGTTAATGAAAATGTCTGAGGCGAGGAGGATGTAGGCTTTTCGATCGAGACATATGCATACCCGGTGAAAGAAAAACTCTGCAAGTTTTCATAGCTTCACTTTCTCATCATTTTCCATTCTTTCGCCACAAAACCTTCCTTATTTTCTTTCACTTTGTACACACACACACCACACAAGTAGTCAGTCGACGAGCCTTTATTCATTTTATGCATATCATGTATCCTATTCCCTTTTGAAATCTTTGCTCATCGTCTCTCTTTTTGTGTTTACTCAGTCTTCCCACCTCGCAAGTATCATTTTTACTACATGGAAGACTCGTATATTCTCTTACAGTCAAGTTTTCTTTTTCATTGGGAAGAAAAGAGAAAGGTAAACGAACTTATTATTTCCACTGCAATAACATTATGTAAATTCCTCATTATCTCCAACTTTCAGGTTAGGAAAATAGCTGCTTCTGCTGAGCTATATTTTTCTTTTTCTCAACCTTCATCGCAGCAATCCACGGAGAGGGGCTTTCCTCCTCCTCATATATCCTTTTCCAGCCGAGACTACCACTTAAAGTCATAATATTATATTGTAAGTTCGCATATTACTCTACTGCATACAGATGTTTGCGTTGATAAGAAAGGAATGAAGACAAAAAATAAAAAAGGTGGATTAGTAATACAATTGAAAATTCACGAAAGTCTCTGCTCCCTTTCATGAAAAATGTACAAACAGTTTACTTTCTCCTTGCTTCGCAAAACAGAAAGGAGAAACCAGACGGCGTGGAAAAAGTCGACAGCTACACACGACTCTCAGCTTGTCTAGCTGGTGTACCCACTGCACTGCAGCCGCTGGTGTGGAGAGAAAATCTCTATTTTAGGAATGCTCATCATTCCAAGAGAAAAAAATCGCTACTGTTTATCCTCGTCTAGAGTGTAGCAATACGGTTAACTTTTAAATGTACAAAGGAAAAAATGAAGATAATCGCATAGCGAATTTGAGCTTGTGACGAGTTGTTTCTCTAAAGCCACACTGGAATTTGTGAGTAAAGTAAGGCAGTAGGAGTTTACGTAAGAAATGTGAGGAGGAGCATAAATTTTTCAGATAATCGATTGAGCTGCGTGACGATGATGATGATAAATCTTCAACATGTTGAAAACACATTCATTCCAGTAATTTCCTTGGGAATACAAGACTCTCGTTGGGTTGGTAGTGCCGTTGTTGTTGTTTTTGTTGTTGGTTTTGCTGCTGCTTCCATTTCCTCTCATGTAGCAGTCGATGATGGTGTCGTTGTCCTCATCGTCTCAAGCTGAAGAAGTCAGAGAGAATAGGAAAGAGTAAGACGGAGAACAAAAGACGACACACAGAGCTGATTACATTTTCCATTGAAGGAAATATAGTCTAAAAATACAATGCGATCATCTATCTATATTACGAATCTCTCTATAGACGAAATTTGTAACGGTGGACAAATCTTTGGTTTTAAAAATGGAATAGTAATCAGATCCTCTTTATTCTGAAATTGGGAGCCGTAGTGGCAGCGTGGGGAGTAGAAAGTATGCCAACTGTCTATCTGTATGTCTTGTAGTTTCCTAATGTTCAACCTACACCATGACATATGACAGTATCTATTATAGGTTTTGCGAAAACATTCTGCTCAATATCTGCTACATGTGTGTGGTCATATGATAGTCGCATAGAGAGAACTAGTGTGCCCAGGCGCTAAATAAGTAGAGGCGAAACCCTCAAGTGAAATCGCAGTTAAGTCGAAGCGAGAGACAGAGAAAAAGAGGGAAAACGAAGGAGCTGTTGACGTTGTCGGCTGCCTCTCGTCTCTGTCTGTATCTGGTGTGATCGGAATAAGAAAAGCGAAAGAACAACAACAATGGTGAAAGTAGAGAAAGACTTTCTCTTTTCTCAAATATACATTTATACTTTCTATACTCTCTCTTCTTGCCTGTTCGCCCGCTGAATCGTTCACTACTCACTCACTTTCACTGGGTGTAGGGGAAGGAAGATAGATAAGGGCTCATTAAAATGGATGACTATACTGTACAGAGAGAAGGAGAAACGCAAAAAAAGAGGAAAAAAATGAAGGGGACCTACACACACACACGAAGCACGTATGTATGTTGATATACATATTGCAGCGGAAGACGACAATAACAAGAAAACAACAACAAGAAGGAAAAATGCAGCGAGTGAGTTTCTAAAAGAGTGAAAGAGAGAGAAAGGATTTAAGTTGGATAAGAAAATGGAGGAAAATAAGACAAAAAAGAGAAAAGCTTAGAGATGGAGGGAGAGAGAAAGAAAGCACAAACAAATGTATCGAATATGTATGTATATTTTTTATCTGTGGAAATACTTTCACATGCAGACGGTAATGGTGATGCGCACATAAAAAAGTAAAACATGTTTTAAAAAAGAGTGTGTTTGTGTATGGATGGCTGTTTGTTTACTCGATTTCTTCTCCCTTTCTTCTTCCTCTTTCTGTTGAGAAGCTCAAGTAGGGAATATGTATGTTGATGTAGTCCATTATAAAAACACATGGCTCTACTTGTTTTTCTTCTTTCCCTGTATTTTTCTCTTGATGGTTTGTGTGTGTGTGTGTGTGCATGTGAGTTAGTTCCCATAAACTAATGCTGTTACACAAACAACAAAAAAAGGACGAGAAAAAAATCTTAAGATTTCTTGTTGAGATGCGTACAGTAAATTTTTACCGGTACGATTTGCATGCATAGCCACGTATTTATGTGTAGAATGTAGGAGAGGAAATTCATTGAAAAATTGTGAAAAGCGATTTAAATGAGTAAGCAGTTTAGACGTGTATTCTGTTTGCTCAAAAATATACATAGAAACAAAAGGAAAGAGAAAGGAGTTTTTGTTTTTACAAATGATTCTCTCTATCTCTTCTTGTACATTTTATTGCATATATCCTTTAATACTTACTCCAACAATTTTAGCTTTCCTCCCTCCGTGTCGTTGCATTTGCATACTGTGATTGTGTTTGTGCAAGAGAGAAAGCTATTTGGTTGGAGAGGAGAAAAGTAGAAGTTTGAAACAAGGAGAAAGAAATATAGCAGAGAGTTTAATACTTTTTTCTTGAGAAAACGCTACTTAAATCTTCTCTCTCTCCTCGTCTTTCACCATGTCTCATTTCATTGCTAAAAACTTGCTCTTTCCTCGTTGTCCTCCTCGTCTTTTGCTCTTTGTACGAGGAGAAATTCAGGGAAATTGATTGCACTAGAACAAATGTTGTTACAGGAAAGGAGCTAAGCTGCAGTAAGCTGCTATTCGACATTCTGTAGGTACAAGTCAGAAATATAGATAGGCATTGAATACAAAATATATGTTTACTTGTAGTGAAGGAAAACGACAATTAAAACGTGGTGCATATATGGATTTAGCAATTTTGCTACTTCATGTGCACCCAGATAAGTAGCAATAGAAAATTAATGTCTGTCACACAGGCAAGGATTGACTTTTTTGTTTCAAGTTGAGAGAATAGAAAAGAGAGGAGAAAAGAAAGCAGATCAAGTTTCTTTCTGGTCGGATAAAAGGGGTGAAAGGAAGAAGGAAAGTATTACGTTGCATTCATTCATTCGTTCATTCATTCATACGGAGTAGTTTTCCAACAGGAGTGCATTGTATTCTACTAAAACAATAATAATAAGGATAATCAACTAGAAAGAAAGTTTTCCTTACCTCTCAGATTACACTTTCTCATTTCATTTTCATTCATTCTCTCATTCATTTATTCACCCCTTCAGCCAACTTGCTATTTTTTCTCTGCCTCTCTCTCTCTCTGTCTCTTGTATGGAAAGTCAAACCCAAACACTACGGCTTGGCAGAGAATAACAAATAGTGCACTATTTAGAAATATCTTGTACTATCGTGATCATCATTGGTATTGTGTAGGTGGAGAACTAATCTGAGAGCTGGTTCAGGGAGAGAGAGTGGAGTTGAAGGTTGGCTGAAGCGGAGATTAGTTCTCGTGCTGGGGTTTGTACTATAAATTATTTAGCACTGGAGTGGCCATAAGATAGGAAAGCTAAACGTATTTGAGCCAATATTAATAATCAAGTATTGTGTGATGATGGCATTGGCATTATCATCAACATCATTCTTCCCCTCTACTTGGAGCAAACACAGCCAGAGGAAAAGTTGGAGAAAGTTGACAATAGTGAAAAGTTTGTGTATGTGAGAGATTTTCGTGCTATGAAACTCGCTCTCCTTCTGCTTCTACACTACTTCTACTAATATCGGCAATAATAATAATAACACGCCCGTTTTTTTCTCTCTCTCTGATATTTTCACTACTTTTCATGTTACTGCTGCTGCTGCTCAAGTTGCCTTCACCATCACCATCATCAGCAGTTCCAGAGCAGATCTTTCCATCGGGACTCATTACAAAAGATTTGGAGAAGGTAGATTTGACAGGAATAAATGGGCAACTGTCAGCCGGGGAACACTTTCGCAAGACTGATGTCCTATTTCTTTGCTTTGATTACCATGGATAGGAAAAAATACTCCCTCTCGTACTCTCCCTCTCCCCATTTTTCCTTCCCAAATATGAATGTATGTATGAATGAATGAATAAATGAAAAGAGCCATTTTTATTTTGTGACATTTCTGTCTGTTTATGAGTTTCTCGACGAAATGTCTCTCTCTCTTTCTGTTGCTCTAGTGTATTTCCAGGAGGCACGAGCGTATGTGTCTGCCTTTTTTACACTTTTTTTTATGAAAATAGGATCATGTATAATATTTTTTGCTAAAGAGACAGATGGAAAGAAAACAAGACAAATATATTTTTCCGCTCTCTTGTTTTTCCTTCCGTTTTAGCTTCTCTCGAGAAAATGAATCGGATGTGACACGCTCGTAGAGACGAATATAAAATGGAGCAAGTGAAAATAAAACATATTCTTGTCGCTGAATAAATAATCATTTGATTACAGAGGAAGAGCAAGTGTCCTATTTTTTATTACTTTTGAGCGCTAATACTTCCTTCCACGGGAAAAGAACTCTCTGAAAAAATAATAATTTCGCACAGAATTTCTTGGTTTGTCTGCTGTTTCAGCTTAACTGAATTTCATAACCTGTCAAGAACCATCTGAGAATTCTAAAGCGTCCCTAATAACGTTTTCTTTCATATTGCTTTTGTAATAGAAAAACAAAAGTCAGTTTGTATGTCATTAGTAAAAATTTGAACGCTTTAAATGTAGACGTAAATCAAAGCACATTTACCACACTACAGTTATTTTTCTCCTGTGGAGTTAAACCTGTCAAATTAAACGACAGGAAGCTAGACAGCCAATCCTAATCGTTCATCTCTTTTAAAGCATTCTGTCAACTTTCCAATTTCATTCATTTTCACTTAAACAATTTCGCTTGCAGCGTTTTTGCTTTGATAACGAATGCACATGTTGTTCACGTCACATTTTTTCTACCATCACAGAATTTCGCTATACTGATGATCAGAGCCGTTTGATCATCATAATTTCCATAATATGCATATGTACATAAACAAGTACATAAACACAATTTAGCTGTATTGCTTCTGTCGAAGGAGAAAAGTAGCACTAATAGTGCTCCAAGCAGTCACAAGAAAACTTATAGGTTGTGACATAAAGGATAATAAGTACTGCTGATAGCAGCAGTAAAGAAAGCAGTCATTGTTTGGAGTGCTCCCCTCGCTCTCGCTTCCTTTTTTTGCCTCTCGTTTTTTGTCTTCTCTTTGCAATACTATTAGGCAACTCTGTCCTTTCGCTCTGAATTTGACGACTGACTCAAAACAGAAGTAGCAGTTAGTAGCTTCACCAAGCAGAGAATCACACACAGCAGTGTGCAAAATAGTGAAAACGGGCAAGTAAAAAAGGGAAAAAAGGGTGAAAGATATTAGTTGTTAGGAGTATAGTGGTATGTATATTATGATGATGAATATATTGAATATATACGTGTAGATTTTGAAGGCTCTTTCCATGAAAAAAGTTTTGGCTGAAAGTGACTTTATTTTTGTGGAGCCTTTTTTATGCGCCATAACAATAATAACATGGGTAATATGATGGGATGAAACTGGCTGAAACGACGTGATACAAGGCAACTCATTCCCTCTCTTGTGATGTTATGGAAGGACGACAGTTTAAGAGCAACCGGAATTATATACTTTATTATCAATTCTTCTTATATGCGCTATACTATATACTCGAAGATATTTTTTTCTTCAAGAATGGAATAATATGATGTGTACATACTTAAGGTCTCCACTGGCTCTGTTCACCATTTCACGGAGAATTTTTTCGAGTTTTTTTTTCTTTCTAGAGTTCTTCTATGTATACTTGTGTGTATATACAGAAGCAGCTATCATTACCATCATCATTGTCAGAGTCAGCATCATCGACACAGTTTCGCCTCTCCTCTCAATTTTTTTCTATGCTTTTGGTTTGTGCACACACAGAAAAGAAAAATGCTCGGAATAGCAGTAGTCACAGCAGTGGCAATACTATTAAATATTATTATTGTACTTTCCTCTTTCTTTTCCTCGAGCTTTTTTATGTTATATTTTTTTGTGTTTTAACCGTAAGCCATGTTTATTCCTTTGACAACTTTTATCTTTCAATTTTCAATAGTCTCTTGCTAGCTGTTTCCGTAAAAATGGAAGAGTGCAATATAAGCTGTTATAAAACGACTGCTTTGTTGTTTGTATACTAATAAGTTAAATGCAAGAGAACACACATACAACACACATATATAAGGGTATAGTAAAAATTGACAAATTATGTTGCATCAGCTGAACATTCCCAGTTTTCTAGCATTGAAAAGAAACCAATTCTAGGAGTTGCGTGGGCGCTAAAGAAAAAATAGGAAAGTTTTGATGTCGCACCACTCATTTCCCGTTTTACTTCCCTGTCTATGATAATAATCATAAGGAAAATGACAACGAAACGGGGGCACACTGCATAATAAACATGTAATAATTCGAATAATAATCAAGTTATGAAATTGCCATCATCATTAGCACGTGACATGTATGATGTTTGTTGCGGTTAATTTCCACTCAAGAACATCACCAAACAAAAGAAAAGCCGGTAAAAATTATTGTCGCAATTTTCTTTCTCTAGAAACTAGTTTGTAATTTTGTATCGCTCGAACTTATTAACCGTCACAAAGGCAAGTGGCACTACAGTTTACAACCCACATCAACTATTTATTTATCTCCACTCTCTCGCATTGTTGGCGAGTTTCATTTTGGCAGAGAAACTATACTCCATTCTTCATTTCTATCCTGCTGTGTTCCTCCTCTGTGATGATGAACAAGATAATTTTTTCAAACGAAAAATATATATCTCCAGCCAAAAATATCTTTTCAAGTTTTTTTTTCATTTCGATTCACCCTATTTTCGCAGAAAAAAATGTATGCGTGATAATGATGTTTTGTTGATACTAAAAGAAAAGTAGTGGATAGGTGTACAACTGCGTGAATGTATATATGAACGCATTACACACAACAAAAGAAGGAACAGTGGGTAAAACCACCACATACATTTTGCGTTTTTCTTCCTTTTGCCTCCCAGTATTTCGGTTCGTTTCCTTTTCTTCTTGTTCTCTGTCTTCTTACTTTTACTTCTCTCTGCACACAATCAACATTATACAAGGGAAAACGAGGCCAAAGCACTTTTTCCTTTCTGGATCCGCATCTCTCTTCCTATCTGTATCTATCTTTCTCCGAGTATATGTGTTTATAGGTGGGGAGAGGATATATGGGTAATAAGGGCATCATCCATCCTCTCCTCCCTTCTCCCCAGTGTGTTTTCTTCCTAGTGATCTTGCAACCAAACAACATCAACCCCCACTATCATCATCATTATATTTCCCCATCTGTACAGTCATATTATATGTATGTGGAATGCACAAAAATAGAAAGTTTATCATGTATTATGCATAATGCAATGTATGTATAAATATTATCTTGTGAATAAAGCCAAAGCTATTATATATGTTTGCCAAAGTACTTTTAACGTTGGACTGCACACACATACACTCTGGCTCCTCACGATGTCGACCTAAGGACATTGGACAAGACAACTCTGTAGGACAAAAGAGACAAAAAGGAGAATTTTTTTCAAACATTTTCGTCTCTCGTATATATCATATGATTATATCATTGTATATAGCCACACACATTTTCTTGCCACATTGTCGTCGTCTTCAGCATGGTGCCTCTGGCTTTTATAGCTTATACAGTTTTTCTCAAAGTTAAGAGCTGACTTCAAGTATATTAGAGAGAGTGAAAGTGAAGGGGACAAAGAGCAAAAAACTGCATACAAGTACCAACGGTACTACCACCACACTAGCATCATCATCATCACTGCCATCCTGTTCACTTTCACTTTCTGACTCTTGATTCCACTAGCGTGACAAAAAACTGTATACAATATATTCCTCCTCCAAGTGCGCGTTTGCGAAAAAAAGTATGCTAACTTGCATACATACGTAATATAACCTTAACATCGTCGTTTGCTTTGGTGGTAGCGTGACGCAAAGCATAATGATAATGATGATGATAGCAAGTTATTTTTTTCATCCTCTTTCCTTCCCCACTGCCACACTACTTGGATAAGACGAGATAATATGGGAAAAACGTAGGCAAACGTAAACAGTGGGAGCTGTTTTTTGTGTTGCTGCTGCTGATGCTGCTAAAGAAGAGAAGATAAGATGATAAAAAAGTGTACTTTGTACATATTATGGGGCTTGGACTGTCTTATAGATAATTATATTGTGGACAGTAAATGTATTCTATTCAGTAGCACCGCTCTGTGCTCAACCCATCTCCTTAGGGTTTGACGGACTACGGCTCTTCTTCTGAGAGAAGGGAAAAGTCTTTTGTCTGAGAATGAGTGAAACAAATATGGAGTAAGCCAGTTCAAAAACTACACAATTGCAATGTGGACTACTTTTTTGATAGCAGCAGCGCAGTTTTTTTGTCTCTCTGCCTTTTTTACTTAACTAGCTCTCATCCAAAAAACTTCTATATGTATATGTGTCCAACCACTTGCAAAAGTTAGATATGTCGTTTGCAATTTTTTACTGTTGTTGTCCTCACAAAAGCCGACTTTTCCCTGTTCGCCTTCTTATAAAAGAGGCATCAGTGCAATTTTTCCTCCATTTTTGCTGCTCTTGCCTTCTTTTCTTTTCACAGTGGTATAATCTGCTTCTACACAACATTTTGAAGAAAGAGACACTCTCGCACTAGTCTTATCTGAATCGCTTTCTGCTAGTGCTGCAGGATTGTGTAATTTTTGTTCTACTACACAACCGAGAAAATACTCTGATAATATTAATGTATCCTCCAGAGAAGTTTTTTCTCTTCCAGAGCGCAAAGGAAATGGACCTGCATTTATACTACATGCACATAGACACATTTACAACATGGATATTGTCAGGATGAAGATAAAAAGTGATTCCTTTCACATTCGATGCAGTGACATTAAAAAAAGCAGTTGCGTACATGTAAGAGAACAAGAACAAAGGAGAGAGAGAGAGCGCGCTCGACGTGGGATAAAAGGGAGAAAGAAGGGAAAAGAAACTTTGCATCTTCAGCAGTAGCACCAGAACGATGACAACGACTACTAAAGCCGTGTGCATCATTACACAAAAGAAAGCTGTAGCGAAGCCTTTTACTGCATGAAATATTGGCCAGCATATAACGTCAGAGGGAAAAAAATCTGATGACTATAGAATCATACATATATTCTGCCTACTTCTATTTATATCGCATCTCTACTTCCTCGTGTAAAAGGGGAGAGAAAGAAAGACAAAAAAACTTGTTCGCTTCTTTCTGCTTGCCTCTCGAATGATCCGTGATCACCATGATCAACCGAGGCAGCAAAGCAACATCATCATCTGGTGTTCCCCTGTTTCAATTTTTTCCCCATTGCCCGACAAAGAAAACAATAAAACGCTACAAGAGAAAAGGAGAGCAAAAAGAGAAGCACTCGCATTAAAGATGAGGATCATGGCGATGAAAGTAGGACGACGAAAGGGAAGGAAATGCTAGTATGCACAGAAAATTGCATTTTTTGATAGATGAGAGGGAAATTATGTATAGAAGAAAAAGGTTGTCTATGGCTCGGGTTTAATCCAAAAGATTTATTTGTTTTTAATCAAATGAGCGCGCCCCAAAACAACGTTTAAACTGACGACAGTAATAATTTCCCAGCTGTTGAGAAAACTTTCCCTGCAATGGAAGTTGGGTCAATGAAATGAAGGGAAGGAAGGAGATGCCCCTTTTTAAAAAACAAAGAAAAAGTTTGAATATGAAAATAGCATTTTGTGTTGACTGCAGCTGCATGAAAATTATTTGATAAAGTTTCGAGGAGAAGGAAGGATGTTGAAAGATGCATTGTAGTATACCTACTGCGCTTTCTCCATTCAATATAGGCTATTTATAAAAGAGAGAGAGAGATATGTATAGGTGTCATGAGACTATAATAATATGTACATGAGAATGGATGGATATTTATTCGCAAGATGAAATAACAATGAGCGTATTCAGTAGCCCATGTAACTTACTTTTTTTCTGGAGAAATGAGCACACAAGCTTGACACATATATAACAGCAGCAGCACTACTGAAGTTACACCGAGTTTTTTCCTACTCTCTCTCTCTCTGATCTTTGAGGTTGGCCATGGAGCACGGAGGAGGAATAAGTTTAGGAATATTTTTTTATTTAAGCTACTGGGCGAAAAGAAAGGACAGCAGGAGGAAAAGTGGTGGCGGCAGATTTTCAACTTATTTTCTAAGCGAGCAAGTTACTTCTTTTTGAAGCATGTGGGTATAGGATACAATGGGAATGGAGTAGTGAGGAGGCAGGTTTATTCCTTCGCCAAGTTCAGTCTGAAAGTCACAAGTGAATTACCAAGTGAGATCGGTGGAAAAAAAGAAGAGGATATTATGCATCATCACATATCGCATCACATGTAGTATGGCATGATCCAGTTCGCTCCACGCACAACTGAACCATAAGTAAAAGTCAAGTAGTCAAGCGAGTGAGTGAGCAAAGTTTAATGTGGAAAATATAGGAGTGCTATTTATATTTAAAATGTATGTATTCTACCTTTCACTGCATTCGCAGCACTGGTCGACTACTCGCCATTTGCCTTATGCTTTATGGCTTTTATTCTTGACAACTCCACTGTTCATCATCCCCACCTACACATTACTCCCAGTACTTACACTCGTTTCTTCTCACTTTAACTCCAAAAATGCGGACATCTTATGAGCATTGACATGTATACGTAATGTTTTTGCTTCTTTTAAAAATGTTTTCATGTGTGAAAAATGTATTTTTTTGCTTCCATGAGCTCAACGTGCTAGAATACATGAATGTTTGCAGTCATTCTTGTAGAAATTTCTAACTTTGGGAAAAAGGTCGAATAACAATAAATGCATTTGGTAGTACACGCAAAAATATGCAGCCATTTTAAGCACTCTTACCCGCTTTCGGAAGTTTCTTTGGCATGTGCAGTTTACACAAATGAATGTACTTTGGATAGGAAATAATATAAAAAGTATACACATTGTTGTAATAATACAAAGAAGAAGAAAAATGGTAGTAGTAGTACTAGTTAAACGACACAGAGAAGCAATGAGACTGCAAAAAGTAGCAGTTGAAGTATTTTTTGTATTTGTTCTCCTCCTCCCTCTCCTCGTGGATTGAGGAAAGGAGAAAGGCGAAGGAAAGGGAGAAAAAAGGATAAAGTAACGACTTTGCAAGAAGATGGACGAGTAGGCATAAAAGTTTTGCTTAAAAGACACATAGGTTACCTAACAAAGTGTATATTTTATCCTCAAAGAAGAAAAAAAAGTCTGCAAACGAGACGGACGTCGGAAGGATGCTGGTTGGATGTGCTGTTATTTTCCACCATTTCTTTTGAAACTTACTTATGCCACTGTAATAATAAGCAAGTAAAGGATGTAGTAGTACTAGTTATGGAAGGAGAATAAAAGAAAAAAGTAGGACTAGTGTTGAATACGGCGAATTTTCAGATGTTATACATATTGCAGTACTACCATCTAACACAACCACTCTCTCTGCCTCCCTCTCTCTCTCCCTCTCTCTCTCCCTCTCTCTCTTCAAATATCTGCGAGTGTGCACTGGCATAAGATTTTCTACTTGTCCTTTTTGCTACCAGTGTCGATATAATCCGGACAAGGACTTTCTTCTCTCCGTTTACATTTCTCCTTTCTCTCTCCCTCTCTCTCTCTCTTTCCCTCTTCCACTTCACGTCTTTTGCCTTTATATGCGTATATATTTATAAATGCACACACACACATACACATCAAGAAATACTACAAGACGACGAACACGAAAAAGCCGGAGCTAGATGCTGAAGCACGAAAATGAAGGAAAAGCAAGGGAAATGTATGCATCACAGTTTCTCTCTCCTCAGCTTGTTCAGCAGCATAGCTTTGGGTTGTAACTCGGGTTACAACGATAGGATGAAAGAGCATTTCCTTCTCAGGAGAAAGCTGTACAGTTCTTTCTCATTTTCCTCAAGCTTTTTAAACCATATCTACTTTGAAAACAGAAGAGCTGTATAAAAAGGGCTATATAAGGCTAAAGTGGAGAAAAGGGAGATAAATATGGATGACTGAAAGTTATTTGCAGACTACCACTATGCATGCGA
Organism: Willowsia nigromaculata; assembly: GCA_034700605.1. Taxonomy (NCBI): domain Eukaryota; kingdom Metazoa; phylum Arthropoda; class Collembola; order Entomobryomorpha; family Entomobryidae; genus Willowsia; species Willowsia nigromaculata. The sequence goes on from JAQIXX010000690.1 coordinate 44,834, forward strand.
GAAAAGAGTCGACCATTTTTTTGCTAAAAGAACACTACTCCCATGTTTCACTTTTAGTTACTGCTGCTGCTCACCTTCTTCTGAAGATAAACATTCCAGCAACTAAAATGTCATGCTATTATTACCGAGATTTTTCACTTTCAAAGTAACAATACATCTAGTGCCGAAATTAATACAGGAAGGGGAACATTGTAGCTTTGTTTTTCATAAAATACGCAAAATACAAATTTCGATTGATATTCTTTTATAATTTCTGACTTCACCGGAACTTGCTATAATAAGTTATTTTTTTGAACCCAGTTTTGTATCAAGTTACAGTCGATCTGTCAAACCCACCCTTTTCACTAGAACACTCAAATTAATATTTTCCGCGTAAGAAACATCGCTCAATCTAGTTATATTGAACGTCGTGTAACATGTTTCAACACAGCTCACTCAACTTTTCCCCTGACTTTCACTTTTCTCTCAGCGTCACACAGACTCGGTAGAAGTTAAAGTGTAACAGCAGAATATGAGCAGCACATGTATTTTTTCCAGGAGGTATACAAGGTGACATTTAGACTCATTTACCGTATAGAAGGCAATGTATGCCAGGGAACTGTGCCAGAAAAAGCACCATGTGTTTCCCTATAGGTATATATAAAGTGGTGTATTTTTAGTGCGAGAAGTTTTTATGTATACTTGTGTTGATACGAGTGCAGGCGCGAAAAAGATCCCAGGCACATGTAACAATAGGTATGGCATCTACTCGAGAAAACGCTGTAAAAGAGGAAGAGTTAACACTAGAAAAAATTCTCTTGTTGAAAAGAGACCAGAAAGCTTTTCAGTTGACACAAAATATTTTTTGAGCTGGAGAGGTAGGAAGTAGGTGACGAGGACGATGGTGGTGGTAGTGGTGGCGGTTCAAATGTTCATCAATAAATTTCAATTTATGGCACAGGCTCCCAGCTAAATGACACGTTTGACAGGTTTGGATTGAGCAAAAAATGATACTACAGAGCGGGCACTGCCATAAAATTCCCGTTAATATGCCCTCCCTAAAAAGTCTATTGCCAATGAAGTACACATAAAAAAACTGGCTCCCTTACCGTAGCATAGTCAATACCCACTTTTTAAGCTCATCTCAGATTTTTTAGGTTGTCGTGTCCCACAATTTGTCTTGACTTAATACTATAATGCTATCACTTCAGTTGTTTTAGAAGTTTCCTTTCTTTCTACCAATTTTATGTTGATGCTACGATTTCTCCGTTGTGTTGTCATTCTTTTAAATGGTAATGGAAATGCTGCTATCGCTACACAAACTAAAAATATTCCTCTTTGTGGCCTTTTCGTAGATGTTTTTATATTTAATTACAGATAAAGGAAGGGTTTGGCTTCTACTTGTGATCACAAACATGATATGAATGCTACTACTACACTGTGTACGCAGCTTCAGATAAGTTCATTATCATTATCGTGCACGTCTTCAGAGACTCCTTCTGTTTCCACTTGTGACACACACACAAACGAAAAAGTTTCCACTACAAACTTTCTTTCCATTGAAAAAAACATACAATGGGAAGAAGGGAGGGAAGAATTATATGTATAATTTTAGAAATGATTTTAATTTGCAGCAGTAAAACCCATCACTATTAGTTATGAGAGTAGTGGCCTCCTTCACTAGAAACACTGCAATGTCAACAGGGGAGGGTTTTGATTAGCCATCTCGAAAATATTTCAAAATGGCTCTTGAGGGACTCATTTCTCGCAACTTTGAGATATCAAAGTTTATACTAAACATCTATGCAATAAAAAAATTCTTTTGCTCCTGCGTTGAAAAATATATCACCAAAATGTTCAAAGAAAAGTGGCCTATCTGTGCGTATGGTCATGAAAGTGTAGTGAGTGGGCAGATGCAAAATATATATTTATATTGACTTAAGCCACCCGGACTTCTCCGGAAAGAGGGAAACTAAAGTAAAAGTGGAAAATGGAGAGCATCTGTCAAGTGTGAAAAAGAAAACGAGAGTGGTTGAGATGAGCTTCTTAATAGAAAGTTTCACCTTACCGGTAATGCACTTTAGTAATAATCACTCCTACAGTCTTTCGTCTGATTTAGAATACAGTGAATACACAGTTTAATGAAAGTAAGGCAATGAGTCCTCGAACAAGGAGTTCTGCCATGAAAACCACCGTTGTCATTATCTTCTTATTTCGTTTCCTACAAGATGTCTCTTTCCAAACGAAAAAATTAGACTTACAACTTCCTCTACTCAAGAATCCAACCACATGCCTATCTATAACTTCCATTTTCATTTGTTTACGAATCATTCTTTTTTTACCCAGTTCCCATATCTTTCTTCAGACAAAAACACACTCATGACCACAAAACAATCTGTATTGGAGAGACAAGGGAAATGAGTTCGCTTCCTTTTGATAAACCTCTTCACAAATTACTACGACAGTCACTTAAGAGCTACCGCGACTCTGAATGGACCCAAACGAACAGTAGTTTCCAGAGGAGATATTACATCACCTCACTGCCACCTCCCCCACCTCCACCACCACACCTTTCAAGTGGACATGCTCGAGTGACTTAAATGAGAGACCCTTGTTTAAATAATAATATATTTGAGGAGAAAATAAAATGTGTAGTGTTAAAAACACAATTCGTCTTCTCCTCCTTCCTGTGCACGCACAAAGAGATACATGCACAGTCACATTCAATATATTCTGCATTCTAATTTTAGGCAAGTTTAATTTAGTAACGTAGGTAGAAATAGAGACCAGAGGCATGGAAGAGAGGAGGCCTGTATGTGAGATATACCAAAACCAGCGAACCACACTGATGGATTTTAACTTTCAGGCTTCTAGATAATGACCATATTTTCTCACTTTCAGGGCACTTTATTCAAAAGGCAAGAGTGGGTAATGAGATGCATGATTTCAGAAGAGAGATGAAGCAGGAGAAGAGAGAGCTTCTCAAAGTAAAACTATTAAAACCACACAAGTATCATCTTCCCAAGTCTGCTTCTTCACTCCTTCCTTCTTTCTTCTTCTTTTACACGTTTCCCAGCTTCCTCTTTTTCATCTCCTTCACTACTTGTTCTCCATTCTGTAAATATGTGTGTGTGTGTGTGTGTGTGCGGTGGCATACTTTCACTTAATGTCCTTATTATGCATGTATGGCGATATCACTTTCAAGAATGTGTGCTTGATTTCCCATCCGTAATGAGATGATTATGCTTTCATGCATAAGCCTTTCTTTCTCGTCTGTTGGTGGTATTAGAAGAAAGAATGGAGAGTAGAAATAGCAAATGTATTCCAACTATATATTATAAAGTAGGTCCCTCTATCTATCCATCTTCTCATTGTATATTACATGTTATTATTATTATTGCGTAGGTAACGATAACGAACTATATTATGGTCATATTAAGCATGCCTATTAAAGAATGAAATCATTTTACCGGTGAATCCAGACCAAACCACCATTATGACATTAGCCTCGCCTGTGCCTTCTAGATTGCACACTCTATCTCGTTGCCCCCACACTCACTTTCTACATACATTGTCCAGCACGTGAAATAATGTAATTCGTAGGTATGTAGAATACATATACCATTATGCAGACATCTTAGACAGAGTGAAAGGAGCCCTCCCATTTCAGCAGTAATCACATCTTGTTTTCAGGTTGTTCGGTGAACGAAAAGGAAGAACGTAATGCTCTCTCAGACAAGAGTTATGGGAGCATCCCATTCAATTTTAAATTCTACATTAAATTCGCCAAGTTTAATATGAATTGAAATAAATGGTATTATGAAGGCCTTGAGAACTGTGGCGTACTCTTGAAAACTGCATTAGCGCACTTTTGTTGTCAAGGTCTACTCCTGAATAGTGTATAACCAGCAGTTGTGGAATATCTACTACATTGTCAAGTCTAATTTCACTCTCTTTCTCGATTCATCCTTGATGCATAATGTATATTTCGGTGGGCATTAAGATGGCAACAACTAAACCAAAGGGTCTTCTATAATTTTTGTGGCCCGAAAACTAATGCTGACCTATATTTTCCGTATGAACGAAGGATTAATAATTTTTATAACTAGTTAGGTGCTATTATGCTTAAGCAAAAACATAGGTAGTTACATGAAAGGACAAAGATTAAGCAAGAAACTTTGTTGAGGAAAGTCTGGATGTTTTCTGAAGAAATCGGTGGATAGTTCAAAAAAGTGGATGAGCACGCAGATATACGTTGAGGTGAAATGCAACTTTTATTCCTCAAGTATCCTCTCATATTCGAACTTGGATATTTGTTTTAGTTGGGTATACATAATGTGTGTCTATTTAATGTGCACCACTAAGACAAGAGTGGAACTAGAGAGGATGAGAATTTTGAGAATAGAGAATCATCAGTGTAATAGCAAGACGAAGACTCAGACAGACAGTGAAAACCCCCAAAAGAGACAGAAGACCAAACAAGATTTCTCAACTCTCTCTCTCTCTCTTGGTAGCAGATTACAGTCACATGCACCAATGGCAACACGATGAGACTACCAATTAGAACTACTGCTGTTTCAGACTTTAGATAAAACTATGTGTAGAGATTTCCCGTTTTTGCAGAAAAAAATAGGATGATAATATAAGCTTGTTATGTGTTGGAGTTGAAGGTTCGTCGTCATCATCTTCATCCTCCTCCTATGCCATATCTTCTTAACTGTCTCAACTCCTCCTTTTTGTACACTTTGCTAATCCCTCTGCTATATGGATTAATTAACTTTTTAGTGAAACCAGTTTCTTTCCAGACAGTTAGTCTTTCAGTAATGCACACACAAACATAGGTACATTCCCACATTTTATCCTCCATTTTATACAATTACTGCACTCACTATCTCTCACTGCAAGCATTTTATCTCAAGAAAGACTGTTTATACAGTATATGAATTCAAGAGGAGCCATACTATTCGGTGCTGGTGAAAGTGGATGTTGAAAGTGATGTTGGGTACTCTTCCAAGTAGTCAAAATAATAGGACTAAAAAGTTTAAACAGGAGAGACTATGAAGGAAGAATAAAGATGATGTGTGTACCTAAACATAAAATGCAAATATTATTATCATATTATGGAATGGGAGATGTTTAAAGGTTAACCGGTTGCGTAATATGTGGGGAAATAACCTCTTCAGTTGATGGAATAATTGAAAAAGTTGCATAACTTACAATGGGATGACATGGATAACGCCCTCACCGATTTTAAAAATTCCTTTTCCATTGAATAGAGCATAGTCGAAAACCTCTAAATATTTAATTATACGTTGCA